>PVKZ01008704.1:0-14371 GCA_004027375.1 Macroglossus sobrinus
CACGTGACTCGCCGTGGGGTAAGAGAGTGGAAACAGCCCCCTCCTCTGATAAACAGGGAGTGAAGGGCATGGCTGTGCTTGTTTCTGGTTCTCTGGAAGCGACACCAGAAACATTTTGACTTCATTATCAGTAAACGGCCTTGCCATTTCGCTGTCTCTCTACCCAAGATCATCCCTATTTCTTTAACTATATCTAAAGCGGCATTAACGCACACGGGACATTCAGGGCAAAAGAAAAAGACTCATTTATTTTCTTCGACTGCAGCTTGACTGGAGGGATGGGGGAGTAGAGAGACTGCCATCGGAGTGAATTTCTGCACGTTCCCCAGTTCGTAGGGTTCCCACCGTCGGGTCCCCAGCACAAGTGCCAGAGCCCGCGTGAGATGTGGGGGTGACACTTGTGGGAGCAGGACCCACGTTGGAGAAGCACCCGCCCCGCTGGGACACTGGCTCTTCTGTGAGGCCCCGCTTTGGAGCCGGGGCGCAGAAAAGCAGGCGAAGCTTTCCTCGTTGTGGGTTTCCTAAGCGGCTGGACTGCGGTAATCTTGGGAACCGTGTTCACCACCCGGGTTGGGGCGATGTGCTGGGTTCGGAGACGCACTGTCTGCGACTTGGAAGCACGGGTACCCCAGGCCTCTGCGAGCTGGCAGTCCTGGGACAGCTTTTGTCTGTCATCACGCTGCAATCACGGGCCTCATTGTTGAAATTCCGTTGGAGAAGGAAACAACAAAAAAGGAAAAAAGAGAAAGAAAGAAAAGGAATTGTCGTCGGCAGCTGCAAACTCCAAAGCCTCCGGGGGCTCCAGACCCATTGGCATTCCTGAAGCCGCGAGAAGCGTCTCTCCTCCCTGTCGCTGGCCTTCCTCACCTTCCGTGCGCGTCCCAGATCCAGCGTGCGGATCCGGCTTTCCGGTGTCTACCCCAGATCGTAGCATCCCCGACTTTTAGCCACAAAGCAGAGTGTTCAAAAGAAACTCAGCCCGAGTTTATCAGTTTACTCTGCTGATCTGTCTCTGATACACAGGGTCGCGTGTTAGCAAACAGCCAGATGTCGTATGCACTGTGGAGCTCGGCCCACTGACACCTCAGCGAGATACACGTGAGCCCGCAGGCTGGCACGGCACCACAGCCCCTCGTCCTCCCTGCCGGGATCATCGCCAGTTTCCCAGATTGAGAATCCGTGGACGGGCATCTGCCCCCGGAAGCCTCGTCCGTGTCAGGGCAGCTGCTTTGCTGACCATCACACGGCCTTTCGGAGGCGACTAACTTTAAACGCACTCCTCCCTGGGACCCACCGCTGACACGCAGAGTGGCTCGGATCGGGAGCTGGCCAGCCCCCGTGTCGGGGGAGCGTGCCGAGGACGGCCCTGAGCTGCCGGCACCTCTGTCTGGAACACATGTGGGCTGTTGCAGGCTAATTCTTGTAGCCTGGAAGCTATGCCAACCCATCGGTGATTTTTCCAGTAATGATTTCTTATTGCCTGGAAGATGCCTGTCAAGTTCAACGAGAAACAGGGCTTGGGTGAGCTTGTTCAAAGCTGCGCGGGGTCCTCCCTCCTGTTTTGTTTGCCGAGATGGCTGTGGGTCTCAGAACGCATCGGAAAGATAGCCAGTGAGAAGATGCTTGCTTATTTGCATTTAACTTAACTTATTTGCATTTAGCTTAACCGCGTTAAGCTAAATCTGCTTAGACTCAGGTCTAAGTGTACGTAACCACTACTCCATCCGTGTGACGTTGGACAAATTATTTAGTCTCCTAATTCGTCACTCCTCCCACCTGTAGAATCCTCCGTTCCCCCGAAAGTCAGGGGCTCGTGTGCCACCTCGTGTCTGGTGCACAGCTGGTCCCCAAAGCATGATGCTTCTCTCTGTGCTGGTCACAAGGTCCACCGCATTAAAGATGTCCCCATTTATTTAGATAGAAATAACTGCGAAATGGCCTGGGGCAGAGCTACAGGAATTAAGTCACAGAAACTCGCCGAAGTAATAGAGACTCCAGCGTGTGCGCCTGGCACCCCGCCAGCATCCAGAGCCCGTCGGGTGGAAACACTGCACGATTCTTCCACAGCAGTGCCACGCCAGCCCTGACTCCCGTGGGCGAGCGGGGAGACCCCGCCCAGCGCCGCTGGACAGAGGCAAAGCCGCAGATCCCGGGAGAGGGCAGACGACCCTACGGGCTGACGGCAAAGCCATCCAGTGCCTGGGTCCCGGGCACACGGCGGCCGGTGGCGTTGGTCCCGTCTGGGGTTGTGATATTCCGTTCCATGCGGTTGCGTGTTCCCTTGACGAGCCCTCTCTCCAAAAAAGGACGTCCTTCAGCAGATAAACGAAAAGAATATTTAAAAAAAAACAGGTGAATGAATGAACGGATGAATGGTGATCACAAGTATTTGCTCACAGGATTTTCCAGGTAAAATGAACCAAGAAATATTATATGAATCGGAAGCAAAAATCTCCAAAACATGCTCCTTTGGCAAAAAAGAAAATTGATATATGAAGAAAATACAGTTTCCAAATGTACTGAAACGAGTTTCATGAACGCACGGCCATCCCCGCAGGAGAACCGGGGACCGGGGTGATCCCGCACACGCGGGCCTCGCCAGCGGTGTGTTCACGAACCCACAGAAATCCGTCAGTAGCAAATACCACATGGGGCTGCCATGGGATGACGCGGGGAGTGTGCGTGATTCTATTCATGGTTTTATAAAGGTGTTTATGGTATGTCATAAAACAGGACCCAGTAGACACGGTTAAAGCACGGGAAAGGGGGCTTTGCTGTGGCTGCGGAGGGAACAGTGGGAACTTCTCTTGTCCACGCTCTGCGCTGCCAGCTGCGCCGCGGATGGAGGCGGCTCGGTGCGTCACCTGTCCCCGCCGCTCACGTTCCCTCCGCCCCGCGTCCCCACTGCTCTGTGTGTCACCTGCCCCCGCCGCCCCATGCGCCACGTGTCTCTGCTATTCTGTGTGTCACGTGTCACCACCGCTCACGTCCCCTCCGCCCCGTGTCCCCGCTGCTCTGTGTGTCACGTGTCCCCACTGCTCTCACATGTCCCTGCTGCCCTGTTACCCACTCAGAGGCGACTAGGTCAACGTTTCTGCTGGGGACAAGGATGGATGCATTCTAGCACGACTTTCAGGATCCTTTGTGATCCAGCTGGCGTCCCCTTCTCGGACCCCGAGTCCTGACGATGGTCACCATCCGTTACCCGCTCCGTGTCGTGGATACGGTCACGGGCGCTGCAGACGCTGTGACTGTTCCGTGCCTTGGTCTGAGATCTCTGCTCTCCTGTGCCTCTGACACCTGATCACCGGTCCAGCGACACGACTGCGGTAGGTGGCAGCCCCTCTGAAGAAAGAAGGTTCGCTGGGTTCTCCCACGTCAGTCCCCCTCGCTGTGCAAACACACGTGGGTGCCCGTCACCCATTTCCTCACCCATCTTCCGTCCCCCGCACACGACGAGCACCTCATGAATCCACGTGGTCCTTACCCAGCCACCGGGCCCCACGCTGGGCCTCTGGTGCGTGATTATAAAATGCTGAACCAAGTCGTGTTTACCAGAGATGCTGATCACGTGGTGACGACGATTCGAAAGGCGAGGATCCTGGAGATTTATCTACCACTTCACACGTCCCCGACGAACTTTAATTTGAAAAGCAAAAAGCGTAAGTGTTGGCGTACGTCACGGCGCAGAGAGCAGCAGCTGGCCCGTGACGAGGGCTGCCTGCGGGCTCGGAGGCGAAGCTGGGGAAGGCCAGCAGGCGAGCCGTCCTCCCCACGGCTCAGCTGCCTCCCGTCCCTCTGCGGTGGTGACACCCACCCCCGAGAGCAATGAGGGCACGCAAGCGAAGGCCTCGCCTCGCTGGGATCCCGCCAGCCAGCCCCGAGCGGAGAGGACAGCCTGGAGGCAGTGTCCTTCCTACCCGGTACCCACACATCCCAGGGTTTCACCATTCAGGGAACTACGGCCAGGCGGAGAGTGTGCTTAGCTTAGCCTTAGGGGTCTGAGTCCAAATCTCGGCTTTAATACAAACGCAGAGCCCTTCGTGGAGTCAAACTGTCTTCTCCCAGCTCCTTTCATGGTTAAACTAACACGATGAGACTCAGCTGTCGGGGTGGCCGTGAGGCTCAGGGCGGGTCAGGGTGTGAGGTCTCCGCAGTGTGTCAGGACACGGGTGAGAGCCGAGGCTTTGCATCAGCCGAGCGCGGCAGCATCTTCCTCCGTCACCATGGCTACAGGTTAGTGAATCGGGATTTAACCATGTTTGATGAGCACGGCGCCGGGCTGGCAGCGTGGGGGCAGAGGCAAACACAGGTACCCTTCCCAGGTGGCTTGTAAACTCTAGCCAAGCACTAAATAGTTCCCTTTGACCTACTTTCGTTTAATCCTTAAAATAACTGTCAGAGTAAACATCTTTCTTAACTCCCACCTGTAGGAGCAGGAAATCTCGAAAAGCATTGAGCAAGACGCAGACAGCAGTGCCGGGCGTGACGCCGCCAGTCAGAGCGTCCCGGACATCACAGGCACAAGACGACACGGGTGCTGACACGTGGGCAAGGATCCAGAGACAGACAGGAAAATGGGTTGGCCGTGGGAGTTTCCTAAACAGAAACCAGAAGTGTCTCCCCCCAATCTGACGCTAGCCACGACTGTCCATCCCATCCATCTTTTATTTCCTGGACACAAGACTCATTCTCTTAACCCAAACAAGAGGGTGCTGGGACCGGCTCAGAGTAACGGGGGGGCTTGTCCGTCTTGGGGCAAGACATATGCGAACCCCCCAGAGCTGATCAGTGGCTCCGCAAACCGGCTGTTGGCTACGGGCCTGCGGCGTTCGCACCCTTGCCCGGTGAAGGCCGGACGGGGCGCGGGTGGCCCGTGACGTCGAGGCTGTGAGGGTCCTTAGTCCTCTGGCCGGTGCTTCGGGGTGCAGGAGGGGGTACACAGGTTCCAGTTTGGGGAGAAAGCTGCGATTCTCCGGTGGGAGAGCAGAGAGAGGGTCACCGTTGGCGTCCCCGGGGCTGGAGGCTGAGAGAGGCTCCGTCGGGTGGGGAGGGCCGAGCGGCTGGCCCGGAGGGCCCTGGCCCCTGGCCCCTGGCCCCCCGCGGGCGGAAGGCGCAGGCCCAGGCCCGCGCCCGCGCTCAGCGCCCGCGGCTGCTGCACCTGGGCTGTGTAGGTGTATTTCCCTCCGCTTGTTGATCTGGTTACCGAAACGAGCTTTTGATGGAGACCACATCCTTTTACTGAGCATCAGGAAAGTTTATTAAAAGTGGCTCCGAGAACACACTGAAACCCCCGACCACCTGATCCACCTCCGTGCGCTCACTCTCCTCGCGCTGCCCCCGGAGGTGGGACCACGCCTTCCACAGATCAGCCTGCCCTCCAGCTGTCAAGCGGGGAAAACGGGCCACAGCGGGCGACAGAGCCGAACGCACGTGGAGTTCTTTCTAAAAGACGTGCTGAACCCTCGCTCAGAATATGCACACGCCGCTGGGTCACAGACTCGGGGCGTCCGAACCCCAGCTGCGGGAACTGCCGGGAACGTGTCCCCCGAGGTGGCGACAGCTCCGCGGTCCCTCCCTCAGCTCACGCTGCCCTCCGGGCACCGCCATCGAGGGCAGGGAGAGGGGTCTTTCTTGTTCCCTCCTCCTCCACGTCACCGTCCTCGTGTCCTCTGAGATATTAGTTCGGGTGTCACTTCCCCTCGATAATTTTCCCAACTACCCAAATCCGGGCGAGGCGCCCCACTGTGACCCCCCAGAGGTCCTCCCCGTCCCCCAACCTTTGCGGTCGCCCTGTCATCATTGCCCAGGCTCTTGTCTGTAACGTCCAGTGGTGTAAGCCCGGCGAGGCTGGAGAAATGTCACTCTGCTTTATCCGTGTGTCCCCAGCACCAGGCACCCACACACGGCACACAGCAGGCCCCTGGCCAGGCCCCCAATGAGCAACTTACACATAAACCCACGAAGAAAAGGCTCCCGGCCTAGAGCACTGAGTCCCGGGGCGAGGAGGGAGTGAGACGAGACAGATGTGGAGACGGGGATTTTCATCAACGGGCGCAGAGGGAACGGGGGAGCCCAGCGTTGGAGGCAGACACGGAGTGAGTGGGGAAGGCCGGACTCGGCCAGGCCCCGGGGTCGGAGAGAGTGGGACGCGTGGGGACACGAAGGGGTAGAGTGTGGGACGCCACGGCCGCAGTGCTGAGCTTACGCACCTGTCACCTTAGCCGCGTGCCAGCCAGGGGAGGTATATTTCTGGAAGTGAAGTTGCTATCTGTCTAAGAGCTGTGAACCTTTTTAAGCCTTTCATGTATAAACTGACACCAGTTTCTACAAAAGTTTTACCTACAGTGACTGTATGGTGTAGAGTTTCTGCACAGTCATAAATGCTTAGAGCTTTCAAAGATGTTTAAATAAATTTTATTATCGAAATAAATACGTTGTATAGGTTATTTTGTTTAGCATTCGATTTCCATGATCATTTTTTAATGACAAGGATTTTTTTATATCAAGTTTAAAAGCATTCTTTCCTAATCAGATAGATGAGGATGATACCTCATTGTATTTTTTACACTTTTAAGAGGAAAAAAACTTTTCATATCTGTTGATCGTTTATATTTCTCATTGTGACTATTTTCATATGCTTTGTTTATGTTTATATTATTGCATTTCCATTTTCCAACTTATATATTCTAGGTTCCTCGATATGTATTTTGCCATTTTTTTTCCCCACAGCTTGCTAGTTAGCTTTGCTTATGGGATCTTTTGACATGTAGATAGATGGCTTTTACAAATCTAATCAGATCTATCGCTCTGCCTTTGGTGTTATGCTTGCAAACGGTGAATCAATTTAATGTTAGATCTGATGATGCGAAAAGCTACGCCAGAAAAGAATGAGAAAATAGTTCATTCTGAGATGAAATCTCTAGCTATTGCACGTGTCAGATGGTGACAAGGCGTGATGATTGGAAGGCTCCCACGAGGAGGCAAAATGGTGACACAAACCATACCAAGCAGCAAGGTTTGTTGGAGGATACACTCGAAGGCCGGGCCCACAGGTGTGAGGCCCACCCATCCGAACTCTGCCCACCCTCAGGCCCACCCGCGCGCCTTACCTGTGGTCTGGGGAAACGCCAGATCTGAGCGTGCTAACACCGATGCTTCTCAAGAATGCACTTAAACAAAACACTTTCTGCCCATAACGTCAAGAAGAGATACTGTGGAGTTAGACATTTGGAAACCTGGAGTCATGTTGTTTTGCTTGGCTCCGGGCCTCAGATTATTTCATTTCTTGTTAAACTCTAACAATCACTGGGGTTTTGATTTGTGGACTTTCCAAAATCTATGTTTTAAATGATCTAAATACACGCCCAGTACAATAATATCTTGTTTTGTGATCTCCGAGAATGAAGGGGATTGGCCAGGGGTAGTTCTGCCTGAAGGGGATTGGCCAGGGGTGGTTCCGCCTGCCTCTGCTTCTCCCAAAGGACTTTGCTCTGTGTGGGGTGAGTTATGGATGAGCTATGGTTATGGATGAAGGAAGGAAATGTGGTTTTGAGCCAACATCATTTGAAACCGACTTCTGACGCTTGAGACCTTGGGAAGTTGCCTACACTTTTTAAAAAGCTTTTCTTTTATCCGAGACAAAAGTATTATCGTGATCATTTTAAATGAGAACTGATAATGTTAAATGAAAAATGAGAACTTTGACTACTCGATGGACCCCCTATAAGTGGAAACATACAGTGCTTGTCTTTCTGTGACTGGCTTCTCTCACTTAGAATCATCTTCCTTCTGAAGGCTGAATTGACATCTATGTGTTTTGTTTATTTTGTTTGCCCATTTATCCACCAATGGCCATCCGGCTGGCCTCCATTTACTGTGAATACCGCTGCTGGGGACATGGGTGCATAAATATCTCTTAGACGTTTGCTTTCCATTCTTTTTGGTATACACCCGGAAGTGACATTGCTGGATCATAGGTTAGTTCTATTTTGTTTTGTTTTTTAAGAACCATCATACTGTTTTCCATACTGACTGCACCATTTTGCATTACCACCAACAGTGCACAGGGGTTCCCATGCCTCCATGTGTAGGAATACACATATGTCTCCCTGCCGCGATCTGCCCTCTGCCTGCCTGTCCAGCCTCAGCTCCCAGCATCCCCTCTCTCCCGTTTTGGACCACACACGGGCCGCTCTGCTCCTGGATGTGAGTCTCCAAGACTTCTGCATCTCGACTCACTGAGACTCCCTATACCTGCTAGGTCCTGTGGCTGGGTGCTCTTCTCCCAAACCTTCTGTCACTCGGACTTAATCTGAAATGGTTCACATCTACCTAAAATACTCGTCCTTCCCCTCATCGTGTTTGAAATTTTCCCTAGTACCGATACCTAAAATTACTGATTTAATGGAAGGTTATGTGTTGTCTGTCTTCCTCATCGGAATAAAAGCTTCAGAAAAGTAGATATAGTTTTTGTTTTATACGCCCTTTTATTTGTTCATCTTGGCTTAGAATAGACACTCAATTAATATATGTTGGCTGTTGAAAGAATGCACATAGAAATACATGGTAAGCATTTTAAATTTAAAAAGGCGATGGTGCCGATACGGTTTGAGATATTCACATCCTATTGTTTCTCCAGACAAAGAGAGGTGCAATCTTTATGAGAGAAAGATTGCATGCCTCCACCTCCATTTCAAATTTTACAGGGGAGATTAAAGTCAAGATAACACACAGGAGGAAATATCCCCTAAAGGCACACCACTCCTTTTCAGAGAAGAACCGGAAAGAGATGAGAATTTACGGTCTAAATGTGGGAGAAATCAGAGTACGGATGACTGTAACCAGTGAAAAAGGCCTGCCTCTCGGTGGTGAGCTGGAGCAGGGCCGTGTGTGGGAAGGTGGCTCCCAGCAGCCCTCAGCAGACACGCAGGCTGGCTACCTGGGGCCCGCGGGAGGCAGCGATTGCCAAAGCACAGGGCACGTCCAAAGGAACAGCCTGACGGCACCGATGCCATAAATCACTTCCAGCCCTGGGCAGGTGCAAGCTAGGCAATTTGGGTTTGATTGCTTTTCCACTCTAATAGTTAGTAAATAAAGCCATAAAATTAAGGAGCTGGAGTCACCTGAAAAATGAATGCAAAATTAAGCACCAATATGCTCCTTCTTAATGTTCAAAATTAGCTTGACAACATCTTGACCAGACCAAAAAAAAAAAAAAAGAAAGAAAGAAGAAGGAAAGGAAGAAAGAAGGAAGGACAGAAAGACAAAGGTGGTCCAAGAACACACGACACTGATTAAAGACAACTCCAATCCAAAGGAAGAGGAAAAAAAATCAACGCACCATGACTCATAACAAGTAAGCCTGAGCCGGGTACTCTGGACAGAAGTGATTATAACCATTTCCATCCCACTCTCATATGGCACCTGAAGCACAAAAACAAAACAAAACCAAAAAAAAAACCTAGGTAACTTGAACTTCGTTAAAATTAAAAACTTTTGTGTGTGAAAGAACACTATTAAGAAGGTGAAATAATATAATGGCTATTAAGCTATTGAAGGACCCAGAAGAAATTTAAATGCTCATTGCTAAGTGAAAAAAGCCGGTATTAAAAAGCTAAATACCGTATGATTCCGACTACATGACATTGTGAAAAGACCAAGCTAGAGATAGTAGAAAGATCGATGGATGTCAGGAGCTGGAGGAGTGAGGAGGGAGACGGGTACATCAGTGTGGCACAGGATATTTCTAGTGTGGTGAAACTATTCTGTGTGATACGGTAATGATGGATACCTGACCTTAGGTAACTTGGTTACCCCACGGAATATAAAACACAATGTCGAAACCCTAGTATAATGATGGGATTTAAGAATAAGATATCGATATTGGCTCATCACGTGTAACAAGTGTGCTCTATAATACACAATGCTAGGAACAGGGGGACGTGTGGGCTCGGGAGGTTAGGTAAGAGAATGAATCTAAAACTTCTCTAAGAACTAATGTCTACGAATAGGAAAAAGTCAGCTGTGACTTAAGGAACTAGTCACTTGATAAAAGCGTTGTTTCTTTCCTTTAGAATGTTTGTAGTGACCCTTTGTGGTGTGCTTAGGAGACTGACACGATGGGCCTCTGTCATCTTCTTTCTTGGTGAAGAAAGCATAGTCATTTGAGTTTTGTCTTTCTTAAGTGGTTGTCATTAGATACAATTATGAGCTCGCTGTGATTTTTACTGTGTGTTTTGTTTCTTCAAAGTACCACGCCACTACCATCGAGAAGAATGCGAAGATGACATAAAAATAATTAAGTACAGAGCTAGTCAAATAAGAAGAGACTTCATTTATACTCTAAGTGCATTTTCGTCTCTTGGATTTAATCACACCATTGACTCTTACGTTGCCTACGTCTTCATAGAAAACCGATTTTGACCAAATATTGGGTTTCGTTTTGGTTTTGATGCGGTGTTTGGTCCCTCATCCTATCCATCCTTCCCAGCGAAGCGGTCCTCGGCTCTGCTTCCAATAACTGTGTAATCCTAGCCCTGCGAGCTGGTCTTACTTCCACAAACATGTGTCTGTTGTTCTAGTAAGAGTCCTCAGCATGGAAAAGTTATGTCATCCTCGAGGGTCTGTGTGGATTCGTCGGATTGTGGGTCCAGCCATGAAATGGGGTTCCTGTTGTGAACTGATCGCTTACGATTATTTAAACATTTTATGGTATGGGAAATGCTCCATATTTTGGCTAAAACTTTTTTAATGAAACCACCCCCTTCTCAGTACGCTGACTACTACAGAATGCAGATGCACACAGCAAATGAAGCTCATCCATCTTTCCGTGTGATTCCACAGGACGGAAAGGCGAGCACACAAAATCGGCGCTTTCTACACCTCTGATTCTCTAACGGGAGCCTGATGCATTCGGTGGTGGTTTATTAAATGCCTGCTTCACACCAGGCACCACTTCCTGCAGGCACTTGAAACCGAACGGATACTGAGTCCATAGTTACTGCCTTCAAGAAGCCTCTTTTTCTCAGAAGATTAGAATTCCGACACCTCCCAGCGTGGATCGTGCGAGCTAGTTCTGACAAAGAAAACTCCCTAGTTAATTATGGGGTACATTTAAGCAAGAGAGTCATTATTTCTGTTGGTACCTTTTGAAGTAATATTAATCATGGCCGACTTCTTCGGTACTAATTCACAATTTAAATAATCTTGTGTTCGTTGTAGGTAAGTTCATTCCATCCAATTTTCTAGTTGTCTTTTTTTTTTAATTAATGCACATATCTATTTGAGAGTGAAGGCACAAACTCCAACACGTATGAATTTTTCCAGATAGAAAAGTTGGTCTTATTTAAATGTGGCTGCATGCCTGAGCTGCCAATGGAGTGCCAGCCCTAACTCAGATTTCGAAGGGGCAACCAACCTTTAGAGCAGAAGTGAGGACTATTTTCGTACTGCAAAAGCCTTGGTTTTATGTTTATTTGTAAGATTTTGGCAGCTATTTTGGGATGTTTCTGAGTTGCAATAAGAAACATTATGTCCATGAATTTGAAAAAGGAGGGGAAAATTAAAAATAAAAATGATTTTAGCGTATGGATTTTTTTTTTAATTTAAATTCATTATCAAACAGATTTTGATATTCTTGTGTGGGTTTTGTGTAGGGGGATGTGTCTCTTCTAGCTGGCTGTTTCAGGAAGATGCTGGAGGGGTAAGGGGGAAAGAAAGATCTTTTTAAAAAGAGTTTCTATGTTCTAGTTTTGCAAAGTACATTTTTAAACTTGTGAGAAAGTTTTTGACTACGCAGATGATGGCTTTGCACTGATGAACGGCAGCAAGGTTAACACCGTGACCGTAGCTGGCAGAATTCTAAGATGACCAGCAAGCTGCCCCAACGCCCATGCCCAGGTCCTGCTACGTGGCACCGTTTGCCTTAAGACCGAGTGATTGTCCGGCCGGTCTGACCTCACCCCAGTGTTCTTTGGCTGGTCCAGAAAATGAAGTCAGAGATTCAAACTGCAGTAACGTCCTGATGTTCCCTTGCTGCCCTGAGGTTGAAAGGGGCCCGTGACACGGAGTGTGGATGGCACCTAGGGGCTGAGAAAGGTCTCTGGTGGGCAGGCAAGAAGAAGGCAGGTACCTCAATCCCACATAGCTCAGAAACCAGGTTCTTCCAACAAAGATGAATCTGCAAGTGGATTTCTCTCCGGAGTGTCCAGACAGGAGTGCAGCCTGGCTGACGCCCCAATTCCCGCATCTCAGAGCCTCACGAGAGCACGTGGCCACAGCTTGCCGGACTCTGGACTATACAACTGGGAGCTTGTAAATGAGTTTGATTTTGAGTCTCTACATTTGTGGCGATTTGTTATGCAGAAACAGAAAGTGAAAATGATCGACCTCATGTCTTTGAACTTCAGAGAGAACTGGATTAGGTGTTGGCGTCTGCAGAAGGCCAGGCATCACTGTAGACACTGTCCATCTTCCAAGTCTAAAAAATGCAATTAATTCCCCACAGCACTGTGAGGTCAGTATCCCCACCGCTGTTCTACAGATGGAGGAAGTGAGAGTCACGTGTCCAGAGATGCTGCCGAAATCTCACTCACAATACGGGACGCGCTAGAGTTTAAATCAGTTGACCTTGATGTCGGTCCCCCTCTCTTCATAATTCCACTTTGTCTTCTCAGATGCCGTGATCAGGGTTATTTATGTCCACCACGCCCTAGCGAGTATTCACTCTGTGATAAGAAACTCTTATCTACATGGAAAATCTAAGTATGAACACCCACACATGTGGGCAAGGAGGATTTGGCAAAAATACGTGTCAGGTTTGAAGACACGAATACACTCTGTGTGTAAATGTCTCTTTCTTTATTTCTAGCATCACTTGTATTTATCCGACGGCTTTACCGATGTTAAAACATATCGCAGGTGATATGGTTGGGACCATTTCCAGATGAGGACACTGACGTTCAGCAGAGTGATGCTTCATCTTGCCACCTCATCTTTTCACCGGGTGAAGGGGAGTGTACACCCATGACAGACATGTTCTTCCTTTATGCTTCATCTGTGTTTGTTTCACCAAGACGAGCTCTTCAGTGATGGTCGCACAGGAAAGAGCTGATGTCATGTTATTGTCATAAGTAGACTTTACACCATCGTGAGAGTCTTATGAATCCAACCTCAAAAAGTTGACATGGGAAGCAATTTAGACGACGGACATCAATTAGGGCTGCCGGGTGTAGATAATATAAATACCGACACTCAGTAAATAATATCAATTACATTTGAGTTTCACATATTTAAAAACATGTTTTTTGGGGGGTAAAAGTATATTTTGTGCAATATTTTGAATATACTTCTACTAAAATGTATTTTTTCTGATGTAAACTTTCAGTTGAACGAGGCACCCAGCCCTTTATCTACTACCCTTAACGTCAGCTTATAATTTGCCTCATGCCATGTACTTGAGATGGAAAAATAAATAAGTCACATCTCCTCCTTTAGAAAGTACGCAATCTAGAAAGGAAAAAGACATGATAAACAGATGTGATATGACCTAAAACCACAGTCATAGAAACAGGTAACGCTAATGAGTTCTGTTTACTGGAAACTTGCAGTGTACCAGGCACCGAGCCAAAAGTGTTGCGTGTATTATCTCAGTTTAATTCTCACAGCTTCCTAGAAATAGCCATTATTATTTTGATGATGATGATTTCCACCTTGTAGGTAAAGAAACTGAGACCAGGAGGGAATAAATCAATTGCTAAGATCGTCTGACCGGTACAGTGGCCAAGTGGGGGGACTCAGACCCGGTCTGTGAGACCACGAGCCTGGGCCTGTACCCACCACACACTCTCCTCCCCCGACATGGCAGAGAGACAGCCGATAGCGCCAACTGGACGTGGGTTGTCACTGGGAGATAGAAAGTACATTTGCATCTTGACAGTGGGGACTTAAAGGATAAATACCTATTTCCCACATAGATAAGGGACGAACACCTGAGTCGAGGAAGATGGGAAACATCGTAAAAACAAAAGCATAATGACATGAAACAGGTGATGGGTTTGGGAAACGGTGACGAGATAGTTGGAGGCGAACGTGTGCAAACAGAGGAGAGCTCAAGTCCAGTCCGGAGAGGCTGTGAGCCTCGGGGTCAGGACTTAATCCCGGCGGGCACTGATAGGAGGAGGGAAACATAACCGAGTCTTCATTTCCTAAAACTCTGCACCTGCCGGAGGGAAGCAGGCGGTGAGGACGGCGTTCCCGGGGAGAGCCGGCGAGGGCTGGTTAAGTGTTGGAGGTGCCTCTCGTGCGGACGCGGGCAGCAGGAGGGGCCGATGGAAAGGGATGGAAGGTTCTTCGGGATGGAGCAACGGCC
>PVKZ01008705.1:0-16198 GCA_004027375.1 Macroglossus sobrinus
AGACCAAAAACACTATCATAGTAAAGGATCTAAATATCCCACTGTCAGATATGGACAGATCATCCAAACAGAAAATCAATTACATTCTTAAATGACAAATTAGACCAACTGGACATAATTGACATTTACAGAGCCTTCCATCCCAAAATAGCAGCTTATACATTCTTCTCTAGTGCACCTGGAGCATTCTGAAGAATCAACCACATACTGGGACACAGAGATAGACTCAACAAATATAAGAGGGTCGAAATCATACCAACCATATTCTCTGATCATAATGCTTTGAAACTAGAGATATACTG
Organism: Macroglossus sobrinus; assembly: GCA_004027375.1. Classification (NCBI taxonomy): domain Eukaryota; kingdom Metazoa; phylum Chordata; class Mammalia; order Chiroptera; family Pteropodidae; genus Macroglossus; species Macroglossus sobrinus. Next base: position 303 of record PVKZ01008705.1, read on the forward strand.
CAAAAAGAAAGCAGGAAGAACCAAAAATACATGAAGATTAAACAACATACTACTGAAGAATAACTGGGTCAGAGAAGAAATAAAAAGAGAGATCAAAAGATACAAAGAAACACATGATAATGATAGTACAACATATCAAAACTTTTGGGACACAGCAAAAGCAGTCATAAGAGGAAAGTTCATATCATTACAGGCCTACCTTCAAAAACAACGAGCCCAAATGACCTAACACTTCATATTAAAAAACTAGAAAAGGAAGAACAAACAAAGCCTAAAGTCAGCAGAAGGAAAGAAATCATCAAAATTAGAGCAAAAATAAATGAAACTGAAAACAAAAACCAATAAAAAAAAATAAATGCGACAAAGAGCTAGTCTCAGTAAAAAAAAAAAAAAAAGAGAAAGGACACAAACAAAATCAGGGATGAAAGAAGGGAAATTATGACTGATATTGCAGGAATACAAAGGAACATACAAGAATATTATGAAAAAGTATATAACATCAAATATAATAACCTAGAAGAAATGAACCAGTACTTGGAAAAAATACAAACTCCCTAGACTAAATCAAAAAGAACTAGAAAATCTAAATAGACTGATCAGCAGTACAGAAATTGAAACAATCTACAAAAACCTACCAAAAAGTAAAAGTCAAGGATCAGATGGCTTCACCAGTGAATTCTATCAAACATTCAAAGAAGATTTAATACTAATTCTCCTCAAACTCTTCTAAAAAATTAAAGAAGAGGCAATACTTCCCAACTCATTTTATCAGGCCAATATTACCCTGATACTGAAACCTGGTAAAGGTAACACAAAATAAGATAAAAAAATAATAAACTACACATTTTCAAATATCAGCATTAATGCATTGGCCATTAAGCAATTCCCTCTCAAATTAGTGGCCTAAGATCAGAATAAAAGAATAATGTGGGAGACACACCTGAAGCCTTAAGAGTTATGATAACAATGACTCAGCATTTTAGCTACAATATAGCAAATTGGCAGCTGCTTATTCCACCACTCTAAAGTAGCTTCCTCAATCAGACTCAGCCTACAAATTTCAACACAGTTAATGTGCTACAGCCACTCCCATTGCCTTCCAGCAAGTGCCCTGACCACAGCCCCCAAAACTCAGGCTAGTTTTCTAAGGATTATTGTCTGGTAGCCAACACCGCTGTCATCAAGCATGTCTTGTTATGCAGACTAGACCTTTGAATTGAAGGCCAGTGAGGTGGCAGTCTCGGCCATGACCTTTTCACACAGAATCTTCTTTTATCAGTATTTACATGAATTTCACAAAGGAATGTAGAAGGTAACTCAACAGTGAGCACCACACCTTCAACCAATGTCACATGATCTCCCTGTGATGACTTCCAGCCATTCTCTTAATGGTCACGAGATTCCTGTTGGGCGGCCACGTGAATATCGCAAGATCCCCACGTTCTTGCTACAAGATTGTCAGGTGTCCTCCACCTAGTTTTCTCCTTGGTCTAAACCAAGTGTTTCCAGGACACACTGAAAGAACTGTGTCAATGTCAAATTCTCAGATTTCTTTTCCCAGTCCCTCTCAGAATTTGTAGTCTGAGGTTAGCTATAGAGGAATTCTGAGGCAGCCATTCTTTTCACCATGAAGAAATATCCACATAATGATTTAGCATTTTACCTACAATACAGCAAAATGCAGCTGTCATTTCAAATGCTATCCAGTTGCTTCCTCACAGCACACTCAGCCTACAGGTTTCAATGTTGCCAATTTGTAAATGTCACCTCCAATGCCCTAAAGCAAGTTTCCTGAAGACAGACAAAACCTGAGGTGAAATAAAGATCATTGTCTGGCCACATATACCTCTAACCTCAAGTAAGTTTCGTAATGTGGACATTTAATTGGAGGTCAGTTAGGATGATGTCTCGATTATCATCTGTTATACAGAAACTAATGTTTTCTCGCATTTATGTGAATTTTATACAGTGATATGCACTCCTCATTCCTAAGGGAACACTACAACATTCCCAACTATATGTTGATATCCATGTTTTTTATACAGGCCAATCTCATGATGGGCACTTAGAAACATGGGACAAACTCTAGATTTTTCATTCAGGAATTCAATTGAAAGCACGGTCAAGGAATTCTCTTATTTCCAGGAAGTAGAGAGGAGACCTTTGCCCACAGAATCTAGACTAAATTTTCATAGCAGAAACTTTGGTAGAGGACTTGGCACATGATAACAAGATCGCCTTGGTAGAAAAAAAAATGTCGATAGAAGTCCATAACCCAGTTCTCTGCTTGAGTCAGGGGAAGTAGAGTGGATGTTTGAAAACATGACAACATGCCACTTTCATTTTCATGGTAAAGTCGAGGGAATAATATTTCTCTCACACATAAGCCTGGTGCATTCTAAGAGGTACAGTGAAAACCTACACTCATATTAACTAGACTAGTCATCTGTTAGACAAATATTCCTGCGAGGTCTTCCATGACCCTCATGTGGATCCCACGAGGTGTTCACGTGACCACCGCATGATTTCCTAGTAAATGCTAGGTGATTTTCAGGTGCTTCCACCTTATTTCTCTTCTCCTATTTTTATCCAAATATTTTTAAAACACTTCTCATAAACTGCACATTTTCAATATTTCAATATTGATGAACTGGTCATTTAGCAATTCCCTCTTGATAGTAGTGTCCTAAGGTCAGCATCCAAGAATGGTGCAGGAGACACACTTAAAGCCATTAAGAGTTATGCTCTCAATGACTGAGCATTTTGGCTATGATACAGCAAAATGGTGGCTACTTTTTCCACCACTCTAAAGGAACTTCCTCAAGCAGAAATGGACTAAAAATTTCAACACCATTAATGTGGGCCGTTACTCTCATTTTTTTTCCAGTAGGTGCCTGACCACAATTGAAGCCTCAGGACAGTTATCTAATAATCATTGTCTGGTAGCCAACACCACTGTCTTCAAGGAAGTCTTCTCATTCAGACCCGACCTTTTGATTGAAGGGCTGTGAGGTGGTTGTCTTGGCCATACTCTGTTACACATGGAATCTCCTTTTCTCAGTGATTTTCTCAAAGGAATGATAAAAGGTAACTCAAAACTGAGCTGCACACCATCATCCAATGTCATGTGATCTCCCTGTGATATCTTCTGGCCACTCTCTTAATGGGCACAAGATTACCTTGGGCAGCCACATGAACATCATGAGATTCTCACATTCTCGCTACAAAATTGTCAGGTGTCTTCCACCTAGTTTTCTCCACTGAACTAAACCTAGTGTTTCTAGAACACATTGAAAGAGCTGCCTCAATGTTCATATTTCAGATTTCTTTTTATGGTCTTTAAGATAGTCCCTCTCAGAATTTGTAGTCTGAGGTTAGCTATAGAGGAATTCTGAGGTAGCTGTTCTTCCTGCCATAAAGAGGTACATCACAATGACTCAGCATTTTACCTACAATACAGCAAAATGGTGGCTGTCATTTCCAACCTAATGTGCAGTGCATGGCCCACATATCAAAGTTGTCTATACTTATAGGAAAGAAAGGAGAGCTCCATTCATGGTAACACTACTGTCCTCCCTTCAAATGATGTAGACTGGAGTCCCAGGCTCATGACACAAAGTCAGTGTCTTCCTAACGATAATATAATGGAGCCCAGGTCTAAAGCCACCAAACATATAAACCTATCCTCTTTGAAAATTACTAGATAAGAGATCTTAAACCACAAGGCCAGCCACTCTGCTTATAAAAATATCTTTTTTAGAGAACTAGAACTTTGGCCAAAGGTCTGGATTTTCTCTTATCAGCTAGAGTGACTTGGCTTTCAGTTCCAATCTCTTCACCTTTACCAGGTGGAAGAGCTGAGACCTTATCCCATAGCATTTCTTCTGTCTTTTCCTAGCAGAGACTGAATTGGTGGCATAGACCATGATTCTAAGCCTATTCTCTCTGAAAAAGTGTTGAGAGCTGTCCTAGGAACACAGAAACAAGCCTATCTTTATGCAATGGAAACTAGAATGAAGACTTAAGCCTGTGACACCAAATCTGGACCCTCCCCATAGGAACTAGAGTGCAGGCCCAGGCACTCATGGTCAAGACCATCTAATTGATAACAGATTAGATGAAACAATGACTCACACTACACCTAAAGTAGCCCCTGTGAACAGAAACTCATGTGCAGTGCATAGCCCACAAATAAAGCTGTCTTCTCTGAACAAAAGGAAGAATAGGGGCCTCCATTCATAGCAGCAACACTGTCTTCCCTTGAAAGGATGTAGAGTGCTGACATGAGCTCAACAAAGCCTGTCTTTTTCTAACAATGAGTACAAGGGAGACTGGGACCCAAAGCAATAAACCTGTACTCTCTGATAACTAGGAAAGAGGAGACCTTACACCACAGGGTAAGCCTGTCCTCAGGTAAGAAAATTTTAACTCAAGACCTAGGAACTTGTCTCCTGCCTGTATTTCTAATCAGGAACCAGAATACTGATGTTGGTTTTCAGTTCCAATTTGTTTCCCTGTTTCCAGAAAGTAGAGCTGAGAAATGGGCCCACAGTATTTCTTCTGTATTTCCTTAACAGAAACTGAAGGGGTGACCTAAGCCCACTGTTCTAAGCCTGTCCACTCTAAACGAATGTCACCTGGCATCCTAGGCACACAGCAACTAGCCTTCTTTATGGAAGAGAAACTAGAACAAAGACTGTGTAAATCAGCTCCAGGCTTGGACCTCCTAAAAGGAACTACTTGGAAGCCCTAGGTCCACGAGGCCAAGACCTTCAAATTGGTAACAAATTCCAGACTGAAGACAAAGGCCCACAACACCTAGCCTGGCTTCTACTACCGAAAACTCTTGAGGAGACCTTGGCACACAGATTTAAGCTGTCATCTCCTAGGAGTTCAAAAAACAGAAGACTCAGTTCACAACACAAAGGCTGATTTCTCTTTAAGGCATTTGCGATAAAAATTTGGGCTAATGGCACCAACCGTGTGTCCTCCTATCAGTCCATTGAGTACAACCTGGTCCAATGTCACCAATTTTACCTTTGGCCAATTATTGAAAGGTGACTGTAAGCTACAGCTCTAAACCTTTCCCTGGTAACAGAAGATACTACAGGCACTTAGAAACATGGCACAAAGCCTAAACTCTATTTTCAGAAATGCAATTGGAGAGCCTCAAAGCATGGCCAAACATTGTTTGTATTCCCAGGAAGTAGAGTGGAGACCTGGGTCCATAGAATCTATCCTAAATTATCATAACAAAAACTTTGGTAGAGTACTTGGCATACTGAAAGAAGACAGTCTTGGTAGGAAAAAATAAGTCAAAATTAGTTCATGGCCCATGACCCAGTCATCTTCCTCGATTGGTGGAAGTAGAGTGAATGTTTAAAACACAGCACCCTCTCATTTTTTCAAGGTAAAGTCAAGGGGAAAACATTTCCTACACACTCTGCCTGGTGCATTTTGTTATAGAGTGAAAACCTATAGCTATAGTAACAAGTCTAGTCATCTGGTAGAGAAACAATTCCTGCAAGGTCTTCCATGACCGACATGTGGATGCCGCAAGGTACTAACATAACCGCTGCATGTTTCTTTAGTAAATGCTTCATGATTTTTCTGGTGACTTCCACCTTATTCCTCTTCCCTTATTCTCAACCAAGTGTTTACAAAGCAGGACTCATAAACTGCACATTTTCAAAATTTCATCATTAATTCATTAGCCATTAAGTAATACCCTCTTGGTAGTAGTATCCTAAAGTCAGCATCCAAAAGTGGATGCTAAAGCCTTTAAGAGTTAGGTTCACAATGACTCAGCATTTTTCCTACAATACAGAAAAATGATAGCTGCTTTTCCCACCACTCTAAAGTAGCTTCTTCAAGCACACTCAGCCTACAAATTTCAAGACAGTTAATGTGTGATAGCCACTCCCATTGCTTTCCAGCAGGTGGCCTGGACACAGCGGAAACCTCAGGCCAGTCATCTAAGAATCATTGTCTGGTAGCCTACACCACTGTCCTCAAGCAAGTCTTCTCATGCAGACCTGACCTTTTAATTGAAAGCCAGTGAGGTGGCAGTCTCAGCCACGCTCTGTTACATGTGAAATCTCTTTTTATCAGTGTTTATGTGAATGTAACCGAGAAATTTAGATGGATAATTAAAAAATGAGAACCACACCATCACTCAATGTCACGTGATCTCTTTGTGATGTCCTCTGCCCAGACTCTTAATGGACACAAGACTCCCCTGGGGCAGCCAGGTGAATGAATATCACAAGATTCTCGCATTACTGCTACGAGATTTTCAGGTGTCTTCCATCTCATTTTTCTCCACTGGTTGAAACTAAATGTTTCCAGAACATGTTGAAAGAACTGCCTCAATGTCAATATGTCAGCATTCTTTTCATGGTCGTTAAGCTAGTCCCTTTTAGACTTTGTAGTCTGAGATTTTCTACAGAGAAATTGTGAGGTACCATTCTTTCCACCATGAAGAGGTATCCTCACAATAACTCAGCATTTTACCTATAATACAGTAAAATGGTGGCTGTCATTTACACTGCTATCCAGTCACTTCCTCACAGTACGGTCAATACCAGGTTTCAATGTGGCCAATATGCAAAAGGCTCCTCCAATGCCCTAAAGCAGATTTCCTGACAACAGACAAAACATGAGGCCAATTAAGGATCATTGTATGGCCACATATACTGCTGACTTCAAGTGAGATTTATAATGTGGACAACAAATTTGAATGGAGGTCAGTTTGGAGGCTTTCTTGGCTACCTTCCGTTACAGAGAGACTAATGTTTTCTCAGTGTTTATGTGAATTTTATCAACTAATGTGCACTCATCAATCCAAAAGGAGCACTATGACATCCTCATTTTTCACGTGAACTCCCTGAGTTTCAGACAGAACAGGTTCTTGATGGGCCTTTGATTCCCATGGTGCAGTCACGTGATCCTGTCATGACTCCTGCAGGACCATGGGCCCGATGTTAACACTCTCTTTTTGTACAGATTGGGGAAAAACCTACTCACACTACAAACAACCTAGACTGTGTGATGAAAACTAATGTGCAGAGCATGGCCCACAGACCAAAGCTGCCTACTCTTACTGGAAAGAAAGGACAGTTTTGTTCATGGTTACAGTACTGTCCTCCCTTCAAATAATGTAAATGGGAGTCCCAGGCACATGACACAAAACCAGTCTCTTCCTAACCATAATACAATGGAGTCATTGCCTAATACCACCAAGACTTTAAGGCTGTCCTCGTTGAAAATTAGTGATTAGAAACTTGAAACCACAAGGCTAGTTGTTCTGCTTGTAAAAATACCTTTTTTTTTTTGAGAGCTAGAACATTGGCTCTAGTTCTGTTCATTCACTTTTCTAGGAGGTAGAGCTGAGACTTCATCCCACAGCATTTCTTCTCTCTTTCCCTAGCAGACTGAATTGGTGGCATAGACCATGATCTAAACCTGTCCTCCCTGAAGGAATGTCGAGCGGTGTCCTAGGCCCACAGAAACAAAACTGTCATTATGCAAGGGAAATAGAATTAAAAAATAGGTCTGTGACACCAAGTCTAGACTATTTTCACAGGAACTGGAGTGCTGAGTCAAGGCTCCCATGGTCAAGACTATCTAATTGATAATAGACTAGATTAAACAACTACTCACACTATACCTAAAGAAGCCCCTGTGAACAGAAAATCATGTGTGATGCATGGCTCACAAACAAAGCTGTCTTCTCTGAATAAAAGGAAGAATGGGGGTCCCCACTCATAGAAGCAACACTGTCTTCCCTTGAAAGGATGTGAAGTGCTGACACGAGTTTGCTCAAGGCACAAAGTCTGTCTTTTCCCAACTATAAGTACAAGGAAGAATGGGACCCAAAGCAATAAACCTGTCCTCTCTGATAACTAGGAAAGAGAAAACCTTACACCTCAGGGCAAGCCTGTCTTCAGGTAAGAGAATCTTAATTTGAGACCTAGGAACTTGTGTTCTGCCTGTATTTCTAATCAGGAACCAGAATATTGATCTTGGTTTGCAGTTCCCATCCCCTTCCCTATGTCTAAGAAATAGAGCTGAAAAATGAGCCCACAGTATTTCTTCTGTATTTCCCTAACAGAGACTAAAGAGATGGCCTAGGCCTACTATTCTAAGACTGTCTTCTCTGAATGTCGCCTGGAGTCTTAAGCACACAGCAACAGGCCTTCTTTATGGAAGAGAAAATAGAACAAAGACTGTGTAATCAGTGCCAGGCTTGGACATTTTAAAAGGAACTATTTGGCAGCCCCAGGCCCACAAGGCCAAGACCATCAAATTGGTGACAAATTCCAGACTAAAGACAAAGGCCCACAACACCCAGCCTGGCCCGTGCTAACCAGTAACTTTTGGGGAGAACTTGGCCCACAGATTTAAGATGTCATCTCCTAGGAGGTGGAATAACAAAGAACTCTATACACAGAACCGAGACTGTCCTCCATTTAAGACATTTACCATAGAAATTGGGGCCAATGGCACCAACCGTGTGTCCTCCTAACAGTCAATTCAGCAGAACCAGGTCCCATTTCAACAATTTTCCCTTTTGCCAATTATTGAAAGGTATCTGTGACCTAAAGCTTCCAGCCTTTCCCCTGGTAAGAGAAAGTACTATGGACACTTAGAAACATGGCACAAAGCCTGTATTCTTCTTTCAGGAGGTTGACTGGGGAATTTGGAAGCATGGCCAAGCATTGTTCTTATTTCCAGGAACTAGAGCAGAAACCGTGGCCCACAGAATCTAGCCTAAATTTTCATATCAGAACCTTTGGTAGAGGAGTTGGCCCATGGTAAGATGACCATCTAGGTAGGAAATAAAAAAGATTGATAGAAGTCCATGGCCCTTGACCCAGTCCTCTGCCTAAATCAGGAAAAGTAGAGCGGATGTTTGAAAACATGACACCATGTCTCTCATTTTCAAGCTAGAGTCAAGTGGAAAATGTTTCCCTCAAGCTCAAGCCTGGTGCATTCTAAGAAGTAGAGTAAAAACCTTCGCCTACAGTAACAAGACTAGTCATCTGGTAGACAAACTATTCCTGCAGGATCTTCCATGACCTCCATGTGGTTCCCGCAAGTTGTTCACATGATGGCTGCATGATTCCCTAGTAAATGCTATGTGATTTTCAGGTGACTTCCACCTTATTTGTCTTCCCCTATTCTCGACCAAGTGTTTTCAAAACAGGACTCATAAACTGCACATTTTCAATATTTCAGCATCGATGCTTTAGTTGTTAAGCAATTCCCTCTCAGTAGTAGAGGCTTAAGGTCAGTGTCCAAGAATGTTCTGGGAGACACATCTGAAGCAGTTAAGATTTATGCTCACAATGACTGAGCATTTTGGCTACGATACAGCAAAATGGTGGCTACTTTTTCCACCACTCTAAAGTAGCTTCCTCAAGCAGACTCAGCCTACAAATTTCAACACAATTAATGTGGGACAGCTGCTCCCATTGCCTTCCAGCAGGTGGCCTAACCACAGCTGAAACCTCAGGCCAGTTATCTTAAGATCATTGTCTGGTAGTCTACACAGCTGTCCTCTCATGTCTTTTTATGCAGACTTGACCTTTTGATTGAAGGGCATTGAGGTGGCTCTCGGGCCATGCTCTGTTACACACAGACTCCCCTTTCCTCATTGTTTATGTGAATTTTACTAAAGCCTGTAGAAGAGTAACTCAAAAGTAAGTGTCACACAGTCACCTCGACATCACATGATCACCCTGTGATGCCCTCAGGCCAGTCTCTTCACAGTCACGTCTTTCCCATTTGGCAAAAAAGTGAATACTGTGAGATTTCCACATTCTTGCTATGAGATTTTCAGGTGCATTCCACCTCATTTTCCTCTGCTGGTCTAAACCGAGGGTTTTGAGAACACATTGTAGGAACTGCCTCAGTGGTGAAAACCTTACTGAATGGGTCTTTATAGATTCTAAGAGTAATTTTTCAAAAGCCTACCTGAAGACCTATTTGACAGTTTAGAAGACATAACCAAAAGCATTATCACTTTATAAAGCCAATTAGATTCCTTAGCAGAAATAGTCTTACAAAACCATAGGGGACTTGATCTTCTAACATCCGAAAAAGGATGGTTATATTTATTTTTAGAAGAGTGTTGTTCTTATGTTAATCAATCTGGTATAGTTAGAGATGTAGACAAGGGTCTTACAGATAGAGCCTCAAAACTCCACCAGCAATTGAATGAGTCATGAGATCCTGGTCCAGAATATGGAATTGGGGATTCTGGCTTCTCCCATTTGCAGGTCCTCTCTTCATACTCTTCATAGCTCATATTCGGTCCTTATATCACAAACAGTCTTGTCAAGTTTGTCTCCTCATGCCTAGAATCCATAAAGTTACAAAAGGTTGTCACATCTGGACTACCCTTATATCAGCCCCTAGGCAAGAAAATCAAGAGGTTGGTGCCCTATAAGGATTTGAAGGGCATCAAAAGGGGAGATTGAAGAGGAATTTTTCACTCAAATCATTAACCTTGTTTCTGTAGACATACTTGCTGCAAGGGCCAAAGGGAAGGGTGACCTCAAGATCGAGTAAAGACTCACCCTCTTCTTTGCTTGTTCTATCTAGCTAACAGATGTGTATCCCCTTTGCTTATTCTGTCTAGATAACAGATGATTGCCTTTGCTTATTAAGTTCTATAAAAGTAAGGTTACTCCTGAGCTTGGGGCCCAGATCTTCAGAGCACTAGCTCTTCTGGGAATGCCGGCATAATAAACCTGAGTTCTCCAATTCTCCAAGTGGTGTTGGTTTCCAGCCAGTCTAATTTTTATGCAACAAAATGTTTGTCAGTCAAAGAAAAAATTAGGATATTATATTTCTTATTCATTCATACCACGTATTTTATAAGATTTCACTGATATCTTTAGCAAATAGTTTATGTTTCTTGAGAAACATACATTTAAATCAACTAATTTTTATTCATGCCAATGGAGCTCATTTTGTTAATCGTTCTAATTTTTTAAAATATGGCAATGTGTGCCTTGCACATGATTATATTTTGAAAAATCTGATTGAAAAGCCAAACTTTATCCATTGTCAATGGTTTTGTTACAACTAACTCTGAGTAAAGTTGATTAAATTGTAGTTTCATTTTTATATTAAGAAAAACTTTATAGATAATTTGTACAGCTAACATATAGTAAACATGTTTTGTTAAGTATTTTTACATCTGTGGAGGAAACCCAAATATTTTTATGATTAATAGCCAATACCTAGCACCCATGTGTCAAGCCCTATATAGAAAGCTCTACATCCATGATTTTATTAGATCTCATATCCCTGTGAAGGAGGTACTATTACTTTTTCCCTTCCCTTTTTTCATCCATCCCCGCAACAAGAAGGTACTATTATGAGTCCTATTTCCAGCTAAGAAAACCAAGGCCATTGAAAGTCAAACAACAGTGAAATAAAGAAGAAAATTATAAACATTTTTAACTTTTCTTTTTATCTCTCCCAATTTGCCAGGTTCGAAGTTTATTTTTCATTATACAAACATTTACTGATTGCCACATTTATTCCATGACTGACTCCACCCTTTACATTACCCATATTTGATCGTCAATTCCTACTTTCATATGGAGTCTTTTTTCCTTTTTTTCAGCTTTATTCAAGTATAATTTCCATACCAAAAAAGTCATCCATTATAATTGTACAATTCAATAATTTTTAGTATATAGAGAGTTGTTCAACCATCACCATAATCCAGGATGAGAGCAACTCCATTGTCCTCAGAAATTCTCTCATGCTCATTTGTAGTCATTGCCTGTTCCTATTCCCAGCTCCAAACAACTACTGATCTGCTTTCTGTCTGTATAGATTTACCATTTCTGAAATTTTCATATAAATGAAATTATGCAATATGTAATCTTTTTCATTTGGCTTCTTTCACTTAGAATGTTTTTGAGATTCATCCAGGTTTTAGCACATATCTGTAGTTGGCTCCTTTTTATTGCTGAGGAGGATTTCATTGTATGGATATACAACATTGTGTTTAATTCACGAGTTGATGATCATTTAAATTGTTTTCAGTATTTATCTGTGATGTATAATGCTGCTATGAAATTTATGTATAAGGCTTTGTGAGGATATACAATTTCATTTCTCTTGAATAAATATCTGAAAGTAGAATTGCTGCTTTCATATGGTAAACATATGTTTAACCTTTCAAGAAACAACCAGTTTTCCAAAGTGTCTGTATCATTTTATGTTCCCATCAGCACTGTATGAGAGTTCCAATTTCTCTACATCTTCAATAGCCCTAGATATTGTCTGTCTGTCTTTTTAATTATAGGCATTCCAGAGGATCTGTAATGGTGTTCATTGTGTTTTAATTTGCAGCCCCCTGTTGACTATTGATGTTGAATATATTTATAAGTGCTTATTAGCTATTAGTATATGCTCTTTGGCGAAATGTCCATTCAAATCCTTTGCTCATTTTAAAATATTTTAAAATTATTTTTTATGGTGACATCAGTTACACTGTGTGTTTACTTCCCATAGTTAGATTTTTTTCTGTCACCACATATTTGACCCCCATATCCTGTCTACTTTCCCTTCCTCCATTCCCCTGCCCTCTTGTAAGCACCAGTCTATAGCCCATGTCCATGAGTCTCTTTTTGTTTGTCCTGTTCATTCGTTGCTGTTAGGTTTATATATCATATAGAAGTGATATGTGATTTTCAACTTTTTCTGTCTGGCTTATTTCACTTAGTGTGATTATCTGAAGGTCCATCCATGTTGTCATAAATAGCAGTATTTCATCTCTTCTTATGGCTGAGTAATATTCCATTGTATATATGTACCACAGCTTCTTTATCCAGTTATCTATCATAGGACACTTCCGTTGCTTCCATGTCCTGGCCACTGTGATTAACGCTGCTATGATCATCGGTGTGCAAATATCTTTTGGGATATGGGTTTTCAAGTCTTTGGGGTAAATATCCAGTAGAAGGATTGCTGGATTATATGACAGATCAATTTTTAGTTTCTTAAAGAACCTCCATACTGTTTTCTATAGTGCCTGTACCAATTTGTGGTCCCACCAGCCATGTATGAGAGTTTCTTTTCTCCACATCTACCTCAACATTTGTTATTACTTGTCCTTTTGATTAAAGCTATTCTAACAGATGTGAGATGGTATTCCATTGTGGTTTTCATTTGCATTTCCATACTAGCAATGTTGAGCATCTTTTCAAATATTTGTTGGCCATTTGTATGTGCTCTAGGATGAAGTGTCTGTTCAGGTCCTCTGCCCATTTTCTGATTGGATTGTTTGTTTTTATGTTGTTATTGAGTTGTGTGAGTTCTTTGTATATTTTGGATATTAGATCTTTATCAGAGGTGTTGCTTGCAAATATATTTTCCCATTTGGATGGTGGTCTCTTTACCTTGTTGATGATTACATTTGCGGAGCAGAAGCTTTTTAGTTTGATGTAGTCCCATTCATTCATTTCCTTCCCTTGCCTTTGAGGTCAAATTCACAAAATCCTCTTTAAGTCCAAGGTCTTTGAGTTTAATTCCTATGTTCTCTTCTATGCATTTTATTGTTTCATGTCTTATATTCAGTTCCTTAATCTCTTTTGAGTTAATTTTGGTGATAAAATTATGGTGATAAACAAAAGTCTAGTTTCTTTCTTTTGCAGGTGGCTTTCTAGTTTTCCAAGCATGATTTATTGAAGAGGCTTTCCTTTCTCCACTGTATGTATTTGACTTTTTTGTTGGAAATTATTTTTCCATATAAATATGAATTTACTTCTGGACTCTAGATTATGTTCCACTGGTTGGTGTGTCTGTTTTTCTGCCAATAACATGCCATTTTGATTACTGTCATCTTGTGATATAATGAAGTCAGGCAGAGTGATGCCTCTAGCCTCGTTCTTTTTTCTCAAGATGGCTTTGGCGATTCAGGGTTTTTTGTGCTTCCATACAAATCTGATGTTTTTTTGTTCTATTTCTTAAAAAAAATGATGGAATTTTGATGGGGACCACTTTAATCTGTATAATGCCTTAAATAATAAGGTCATTTTAATTATGTTGATTCTTCCAATCCAAGAAATAAAATATCTTTCCGCTTCTTTGAATCTTCTTCAATTTATTTTAATAGAGTCTTACAGTTTTCATTACATAGGTCCTTTACATGTTTTGTTAGATTTACTCCTAGGTATTTTATTCTTTTTGTTGCAATTGCAAAAGAAATGTTTTTTTCCACTTCTTTTTCAGACACTTCATTATTAGAGTATAGGAACACTATGGATTTTTGAACTTTTTTTTTGTATCCAGAAACTTTACTGTATTTGCTTATTGCTTCTAGTTAGTATTCTTGTGAACTCTTTAGGGTTTTCTATATAATTATGTCATCTGCAAATAGTGACAATTTGACTTCTTCATTTCCTATTTCGATGTCTTTTATATTTTTCTCTTGTCTGATTGCACTCTCTAGGACCTCCAATATTAAATTGAATAACAGTGGAGATAGCGGACAGCCTTACCTTGTTCCTGATCTTAGAGGGAAGGTGTTTAGTTTTTCACCATTAAGTATAATGTTGGCTAAGGGTTTGTCATATATGGCCTTTATTATGTCAAGGCACTTTCTTTCTATACTGATTTTGTTAAGTGTTTTGATCATAAATGGATACTGTATCTTGTTGAAATTTTATCTGCATCTATTGACATGATCATATAATTCTTATTTTTTAATTTGTTTATGTGGTGTATCACATTAATCAATTTGCATATGTCAAACCAGCCCTGTGACTCTGGGATGAAGCCCACTTGATCATGATATGTAATATTTTTAATATGTTGCTGTATTTGGTTCACTAGTATCTTATTTAGGATTTTTGCATGTGTTCATGAGAGATATCATGTAGTTTTCTTTTTGTGTGTTATCTTTACCAGGTTTTGGTATCAGAATAATATTGGCCTCATAAAACGAGTTGAGAAGTATTGCCTCTTCTTCAATTTTTTGGGAGAGTTTGAAGAGAATCGATATTAGATCTTCTTTGAATGTTTGGTAGAATTCACCGGTGAAGTCATCTGGTCCTAGACTTTTCCTTTTTGGTAAGTTTTTGATGATTGTTTCAATTTTTGTACTGCTTATCGGTCTATTTTAATTTTTCATTTCTTGATTCAATCTAGGAAGGTTGTATTTTTCCAAGTACTGTTCTATTTCTTCTAGGTTATTAAATGTGATGTTATGTACTTTTTCATAGTATTCTTGTATGATTCTTTGTATTTCCATGGTGTGTCATAATTTCCCCTCTTTCATCCCTGATTTTGCTTATTTGTGTCCTTTCTCTTTTTTCTTTAATGAGTCTAGCCAGGGTTTTGTCAATTTTATTAACCTTCTCAAAAAACTAGCTCTTTGTTGCATTTATTTTTTATTATTTTTTCTTTTGTTTTCATTTATTTCATTTATTTCATTTATTTCTGTTCTAATTTTGATGATTTCTTTTCTTCTGCTGACTTTAGGCTTCGTTTGTTCTTCCTTTTCTAGTTTTTTAATATGAAGTGTTAGGTCATTTATTTGGGCTCGTTGTTTTTGAAGGTAGGACTGTAATGATATGAACTTTCCTCTTATGACTGCTTTTGCTGTGTCCCAAAAGTTTTGATATGTTGTACTATCATTATCATGCGTTTCTTTGTATCTTTTGATCTCTCTTTTTATTTCTTCTCTGACCCAGTTATTCTTCAGTAGTATGTTGTTTAATCTTCATGTATTTTTGGTTCTTCCTGCTTTCTTTTTGCAGTATATCTCTAGTTTCAAAGCATTATGATCAGAGAATATGGTTGGTATGATTTCGACCCTCTTATATTTGTTGAGTCTATCTCTGTGTCCCAGTATGTGGCTGATTCTT
>PVKZ01008706.1:0-14442 GCA_004027375.1 Macroglossus sobrinus
GAGGCCGAGATGGGAGTGAGGCCTCTGTGAGCCGAGGAGCGCCGAGGATGGAGGGAAGCCCTCGGCAGCTGGAAGGCGAAGAAGGCATTCTCCTCCAGAAGCTGACACTTTGGTTTTGAGCTCCCGGCCTCCAGAACCGGGAGGGAACCAATTTCTGGTGTTTGAAGCCATGAAGTTTGTGGAGATTTGTCTCGGTCACCCCGGGACGTGAACCCGGCGCCTGGGATTGCCGGGGTCTCCGCCGTCCTTCCTTCCTGTAACTGCCTGTCTGGTGCTTACGTCCCCTTGGGTGGGTTTCATACCTTTCAACCAAACGGCTCCTTGGGGGGTGGCCGTGGGGGCTATAACATGACGGAGCTGAGCTGGCCTGGTGCCTCTTCACGGCCACCTGAGGAGCTTCTGTAAGCGCCCCCCATGTGCTGGCGCCCCCCACGAATCCAATCGGAACTTCTAGTGGGTGGTGTCTGGACGTGACTCTTTCCCCCTGTGTATCGATTGTCTTATGTTCGGCATTTTACTTTCTGTGGCTCCAGTCTTATTCAACCATAACTTACAGAGTGCCCAGTTCACCACTTCAGAGGGTTGGTTATTCGTGGAGCTGTGCAACCATCACCACCGCAGGCGAGTCTGGCACGTCTTACTCAACTCCAAAAGGAGTTGAGTACCCATCAGTTGTCACCTCCTCCCGCGGGGGCTGTCCCCTCGCTTGTGTCTTCCCGGGGCCCGGCACGGTGGCACCTGGAGGTTCTGCTGCCTCTGCACGCGCCGCCGTCGGAACAGGAAGGCGCTGGGGGCCACCACTACGCTTCGCCTTCGCGACCTCGTGTCATGTGACAGCACGGCCACAGCCACCACGGGACAGCGGCGTCGCCGGCATCACCGGCGTCATTCCACGAGCCCGGAGTTTCAGGCTCAGAGGCATCACGCCGTTCCGTAAAGGTCAGCCAGCGGCGTGTCACTGGACTCTGGTTGTGGTTCCGAGATGGGGGTACGACAGGGTCACTCTGCCCCGCACCCCCCATCTTTGGCCAGAGGATATGTGGCCATATCTGGAGACACTCAGGTTGTCACGACTGGGAGGGAGGGGCATACAGCTGACGTGCCGTGTGTCGAGGCCAGGGATGCTGCAGAATCCTATAACACACAGCTCAGCCCTACTGTCCCTACCATTGATGCATTTAGAACAACGTGCATCGTGCTGCACCTCTGGCTCAGTAACAGGTCTCCATGGGGTGTTGGGTGATCTCTTTCTACCAGCCTGTGAGAGCCTTGGAGTAGGGAATCACGCACTGTTCATCACTGCAGGCCTAGCACCTAGTGCAGTGCAGCCTCTTGAGACATCCCTATCGAACTGATAAAATAGTAAAAACATTCCAGTAAACAACAGTGTGTGTGTGTGTGTGTATGTGTGTGTGTATGTGGGGTGTGTGTGCTTATCTGGCCTGTGTGTTCTTTGCCAAGGCCAAAGGCAAGGTTCTCAAAACATATCTGTTATGTTTGTTCTTTCAAGAAATCTCCCTCTTAGCACCTGCCAGGCCCTCGTTCCTATCCTGAAGGAGCATGGGATTCTAGAGAGGGACAACTATGAGTTGACAGGCAATGATTTGATAAGCACTTTGGTAGGAGCGACCCCCTGGAGGGCACTGAACCCAGCCCGGAGAAGCATGGAAACCTTTCCTGGGAGAAGGAGCCAAATAAGCTATGACCTGAAGGATGGGTAGACATTTGGTTGACGATGATGATGATGATGATGATGATGGTGACAGCGATAATTTATTAAGCACTTTCTACAGGATGGGAACTGTGCTAAGTAAGCACCTAACGTATTTTTTCCCTCCGTCAACCCATGACAACCCTACGAGGTAGATACCACGATGCTCTTCGTTGACAGAGGACGAAAGTGAGTTTCAGTGCAGTAACCTGCCCAAGGGCATGTCATTAGTAAGTGACAGGTCTAGGTGCGACTCTAAAGTCGGAGCTTGTCACCACCACCATCCTCGACCTGTCCCCAAGCAGGATAATAATAGCAACGATTGCTAACGGAGTAGTACTACTTCCTGGGCTCTTAATTGGGCACAGATGTCAGATTAAGCAAGTGGCTGGCACTGTTTTCACGTACCACGATGGGACCTCCACCCAATGAGTTAGGTACTATTACGACCCCGTCTCAGAGGAGGAGAAACTGAGTCTCAGAGAGACGAAGCCCAAGGTCAAGGACTGGACCCAGCTCTGCCGGACACCGAGCTGGGTCCGAGTCACGTGATCAGGGAGCCCCGCCAGGCTACGAGAACTCTGTCTGCCAGCGCCGAGGGGTACGGCCGCAGCAGGCTGGGGGCGCTCCGAGCGGCTGCTGGTCTGGGGGCGAAGCCCCACACGGTTACCTGGGATGGCGACCAAGTTCTGCAGCTCCTGCTTCAGGTCCATGATGTCGTTGCAGAGCTGGATGTCATCCATCCTGGGGAGACAGGACACCGCACGATAGCAGGTTACATGGGCAGAACGTGCTGCTGCTCCCTCCAGCGCCACCCCAGTTCCAACTAACGAAGAGCATTGAGGGGGAGGGAGTTGGCCTCGGTGAAGGTCACACGGGCTCTTTATGGAAAGTTTTTTTCCTTGTGAATACCTTGGTCACGCTTCTCCCCGTCTTTGTGCGCCTTGCGTGTGTGTGCTCGCTCGTACGAGCGAGCTCTTCGGCAGGTCCGGTGTTCTCTTTCATCAGTTTGTTATTGAGAACATTCAAACGTGACAGAAATTCACGGCATAGAGAGAGGACAATCTCCCTGTATTCCGGGTCAATGCACGCGAACCTTCTGATTTTTAATGGCTGCGTACTACTCCGTCATGTTGATACACGGGGATGTATTTAACGATTCCCCGATTCACAAATATAGGAGTGGTTTCCTGATAACGATTCTAGGATAAGTTCCTGGAAATAAATAAATTCCCAGAAAAAACAAATTCCTAAAAATGCAATCGCTTGGTCGAGCAGCACAAACCTGTGCATTTTAATAGGAATTTTTCAAACCGCCCTCCAGAGGGATTGTGCATTTGCACCAACGGTGTGTGTGCTGCACTATTAACAGTGTGTGTGCTGCAATATGAACCCATCTTACTCAAAACGACACTTGCAAGGGCCGCCTGAAATCTCACCAAGCAGACTTATCGGGGTTGTGTTAATTATGCCTTTATCTTGATTACCTAGGTGGGGTTTCCAGGTTGTTTGTGCAGATGTAGCAGCTGTGGGATGAACAGGAATGCACACGAGCTTTTTCTTCGTGTTGGATTATTTGGGGTGGGGGCTGTAGGTTCTCAGAAGTGGGTCCAGCGGGTACAAAGCGCTCAGCATGCCTATGGCCGTCGAGACATGTTACCAGCTCGCCTCCCCGTGGTGTGTGTGTGTGTGTGTGTGTGTGTGTGTGTGTGTGTGTGCGCACGTGTGCACGCGTCTTCATTCTGCACACCTTTATTGGGCATTGACCATGTCTGCCACCGTCCTAGGCTGCGGGGACTCAGCAGCCTCCCCTGACATCATGAGCTGAAATTTAGGCAAGGGAGACAGGGGAACGCAAATACAATGGCGTGTCAGAGGCTACAGAGGAGGAGAGTGAATCGGGAGAGGGGATGGCGTGGGCCGGTTTGGACACACTACCCCACTGGCCCAGGAAGAAAGAGACAGAGGGGTGTATTAATCTTCTGCTGGGAGCCATCTTGCCGAATGCCCCACAGACAGGGTTAAAGTTGCCTGCAGGCTAGAAGTTTGCAGAGCGGGCGGGCTCTATGCAGGAGGAGGAAGCCTGGCTTCAGGGAAAACAGGAATAAGGATGTGTTGAGAGAACTGATGTAAATGCCAGCACTTGTTAGCGTATCTGTGGGTTTTGTTTCTCATGCATTTCCAAGGGTGTAAATATGCTGTGCTTGATAAACTTGGGGCACAGCATTTACTGTTAGCCCTCCCGACTCTATCTTCTGTCTGTCTCTCTCCCTCTCTCTCTCCCTCTCTCTCTCTCTCTCTTTTACTCTCTTATTTATTCTCTCTCTCCCTCTCTCTCTCTCTCTCTTTTACTCTCTTACTTATTCTCTCTCTCTCTCTTTCTTTTCTCAATCCTCACTCCCCTTCTCGGGAACTGTTCAATCTTAGCCGGCAGGCTCTGGAAATATTCTCAAAAGGCTCATCCGTGTCCACACAGCACATGGGGGCGGGACCAGGACTAGAAAGTGACTCGTCTGAGCACACGGATCCTCCTGCCCCTTCCACAGCGTCTCCACCGACAGCCTGGGCTGCTGCCTCCACTCAGAGGCTTGGCGGCCCCTGCCCTTGGCTGGTCAGGAACTGCCCACGTCACTCATTTCAGTCCCCGTGACCCAGCTTCCAGGACAAGTGGCAACAGTGTCTCACGTCCGCCTGTGTCTCCTTTGGCCAGAGGCACTGCCACCGTTAGTCAGGCCCTGTCCTGGAATGTCCCAGCAGGTGGCAGCTGCCTCAGACGCGCTTGGGGGCTGGAGAGAAGGGCACAGAGTGTTCCCGTGGGTTCCCGTCTGCAATTATTCAGCTCGAGGGGCTCCGGGACCATTCTCCACGATTAGTAGGAAGATCAGGCTACATCGCTGGTTTTTTAATGAGGACAGTTTTTGTCCCCAGGGACACAGGGCAGTGTCTGGAGACACATGTGGTTGTTACGACCGGGTGTGTGTGTGGGAGGGGGGATTGCTACTGGCATCTAGTGGGTAGAGTCCAGAGATGTGCAGCCCCCCTTAACAACCCAAAATGTTAATGGTGCTAACGTTCAGAAACGCAGGGTTGTAACCACAGAACTGACACAGGTGCCTGACTAATGGTTTCTGAGGGACGGGAGGGAAAGAAGATGGCCAAAGGAACGAAAGAGACACGGGGAGTGTGGGAGGCGAGAGCACAGACACCCAACGGCTCTAGCTCAGAGGGGCTGCACACGGGAGATTCAATGTCTCTCAGTCTCCTTTCCCGTCTTCCAAATAGGAACTTTGTCAGCACTTCTTCCTAGGGTTAGCATGCACGTCGGGCGCCGAGCACGTGCCCGGGACACACACGGTAAAATGCTTGGTAAATGGTTTCTACTACTCTTATTAGCGGTGCGCAAGAAACAGGGAGGAACAGAGAGAAAACGCTGCTGGGCAAGCAATATATTTGACAAGCGGAGCTAACGTGTTCGGCCTCAAAAAAAAAAAAAAAAAAACTAACGTCCGTTGATTATATTCTTTGCTACGAAAGTGTTAAGGAACATCCTTATCTGATTGAAGGTCGACCGGATCCTAGATGGCCATAGAAATTTTGGGAAGCTACAAACCTGTTGCAAGAAGGAAGCCGAAATGGCGCATAACCTCGGCCCACGCGCACCCCGCCCCGTGAGTGTCCGGGAGGGTTTTGCACCGGTGGTCGTCCTCACACCTGCAGCCCAGGCGCAGTGGGCTCACCGTAGGCGGCCTTGGCCCCCTCGCCCTGTGTCCATAAATAACCTCACTCAGCACGATCTGCACCGTCCCCAAACTCATCCGAAGCCCCCTGTACGTGAACAAGGGAGGTGGCATGCTCCTGGAGCCATCACAGGGGACCATGCCAGGGCACTCTGCGAACACCTCTGCGGTTTTCCTCAAGGTCGTCCCTCCCTGCCAGCTTCTCACCTCTTCTCCTTCCCTCTCTCTGGTCCTCTTCCAAACACCCGGCAGGCAAAGGAGGGCCTGAAGGTCCCAAACGATTCAGCTCTGCTCTTCAACTTACAGACCCCGGATGGAGAAACCAGAGCCTGGCAGGACGGATGGGAAGTGGGTGGGGGAAGCCTGGGGGTAGAGACGCAGCTCTTTCTTGCCGGAGACCTGGAACCTGGGTGCGAGTCCAAGTATCTCCTCGGATCTCCTCTACGACTAAACAAAAAACTCTATTTTTCCGTACACTCTCCACGTCTGACACCAAATGCGTGGGTGTTTCCACACCGAGAAATTCTCCAGTCCCCAGTGGACACCAGCGGGGGGGTCTACAGTCTAGCTCAGTCCTGACTCGCGCTGCCCAGAGTGAACGCAGACCCCACAAGGTCAAGGGCTCAGCCCTACCTGAGATGCCGATCGCACGTCCAGGCCACCAGACGTGCCCTGATCCACGTGCTGTGAATCGGGGGGTGCCCGTGACCTTCTCTTAGGGCTCGACGGTGTGCTGGAACGAACTGCTCGCCAGACTCGGGGGGAAACGTTTCCACCCGTTTATGGGTTCGTTATAAAGGATGCTACGAAGGATAGAGGGGAACAGCCTGGCGAAAAGGAACCCAGGTGCAAAGGGTGGGGGAGGGGCGTGGCGCTGCCGTGATCTCGCCGGATGCACCCCTCTCCCGGCACCGCCACGTGGCACCACCGCGGAGACCTCCGAACATCAGACTGCAGGCATTTTCACGGGGCTACGTGACACAGGCACCACCGATTATTAACTCAGTCTCCGGCCCCTCTCCTCTCCCCGAGAACGGGGGGCTGGCAAAGCTTCTGATCACGCCTTGGTCTTCCTGGTGACCAGACCCCATCCTGAAGCTATCCAGGGGTCCCGGTTACCCGTCGCCTCCTTAGCATATGACATTTACACACTCATTTATCACTCTGAAAATTCCCCGCGTCTTAGAAGCTCTTGGGGTCAGGAACCGGAGTCAAAGAACAAATAGAACAAAAAAAGATGCCCCCAGCGACCGCGATCACGATCACTCGGGAAATCACAAGAGTTTCAGGAGCTCTGTGGGTGGAAACTGAGGGTGAAGAGTAAACACATTTCTTGTTATTCCACAATGGCTTTGGGCAAGACGCTAAACCTCCCCAGGTTTCGGTTTCCTGGTGTCTTACACGAGGGGTTTCAGCAGTCCCCGGAGTCCTGTTCTGATAGCGCACAGTGTGGCATCAACGTGCTTTAGACCCAGTCAAAGCTGAGCGTGGATCTCAGCTCCAACACTTATAGGCTGTACGGCTCGGGCAAGAGCCTTCATGGCTGGGTCTCACCGTCAAAAGGAACAATGCGTTTGCCTTGGGGTCGTCTGAGAATAAAATAAGCTTACGTGTGGAGAGCGGGCAGCCCTGTGCTTTGTCCATACGTAGCAGGCACCCAGGAAAGGGTACTTGCATCCGCCCCTCTGCCCTGGGTAAGGAGGGGACAGCTGGGCTGTCAGCTGGCAGCCACTCTTGAAAAATCTTAGCCAACATGTCTGCGTCAAAGAATGAGTCTCACTTTCGTGTGTTCTTCCAGTCTCCTCACACCTCATGGCACTGCGATGATGAATGTGCACATTTGTTTCATGTTCCTGGCTTAACGAGCTGCAGTGCTCTCCTTGGAGGGGAATGAGTGTTGAGACATCTCCAGGGAGCCCGTGAGTTCAGCCATCTCTCCGCATCACCCTGGGGACCAGGGGACCCGAGGGGTGTCTGCCATGAGCCCAGGTGACACATCTCTGAAAGGGACGCCTTTGTGATGCATCACCGATGACCATGCTGTCTATTTACTCCCTGTGACATGATTATGGTCTGTCTGTCAACCGGCTTCTCCCTTGGTTATAAGCTGAACCTCGTTCCTGGGGGTGACACTGTTCTCAAAAGGCTGTCACCTCCTTCAAGCACGAATTCTCCTCCTCTTAGCTTTCCAGATTGACTGTTTTGATTCATCTTAGAAAAAAAAAATTACTAACAATGCAAAAACTCATCAAGCTGAACACTTGGGATTTCTGGCCTGTTCTGCGTGTATTATCAATTAAAAATTTACCTGGAAAAAACAAAACACCAACAATATTGTTTAGTGTTGCTTTAGACCCAAAAAGGTACTTCTGGTCTTTGAAAAAAATTAAATAAATATTACATAAACATGGCATCCCTGTAAAAAGGCCAAACAACACAGAAGTATAATCTCAGCAGGCACTTATTAATGTTTTCGTAACATCAGCACTAGGCTCTGGGCCAGGTATTTGACACGAATCCTCTCAATTAACGCTCACAGCAGCCTTGCGAGATGAGCGCTATTCTGATCATTCTCCAGACGGTGTTAGGAACTTGCTCAGGTCACAGAATAAGCGACAGGAACTTGAACTCAAACTGGGAACATGAGACTCTCGTGTCATGGGGTGGAGAGGACAGTGGTTTGGGGGAAGGCGTCTCTGCTCGAGGTGCCAGTCTGGATGGTCAGGGAGAAGGGTGCCAGGCCCCCAAATGGAGGGGGCAGTGCAGTCCCATGTTGACTACAGAAAGGGGTGTGGTGTCCCCAGGGAATGTGACAGGGAAGGGTCCACAGACAAAGGATGTGTTGGTGACACACAGATCTGGATCATAAAGGACTTAAGGTAGGTTCCGGAGGGAGAGCACGGCACGAATGTGTCTACACAAGCCTGCGTGGCAGACGTGGTGACATCATGTCTGTGCATCAAGGAGAAAGGCCATCCTCATTCTGAAGGACTTCCTGGAAGATGTGTGTGCTCATGAATTTTTTGACGAGCTGACAAATTGTGGCCCGTGGGCCAAATCTGGCCCACTGCCTGCTTTGGTATAAGACCCAAAGCAGGTAAGACTAGGTTTTGAATTTTAAAATGGTTGGCAGGGGCCCAGGGGAATAAAAAAAAAAATAACATTTCAGGATACATTAAAATTATACGAAATTTAAAATGTGATGTTAGTAAATAACGTTTTGTTGGAACAGAGCCATGCCCACTCCTTTACGTATTGTCTTTGACTGCTCTCGAACTACACCGGCTGAGTTAAGTAATTGAGACAGAAACCATGTGGCCTGTAAAGTCTGCACTTTTTACTAGCTGGCCCGTTAAAGAAAAACCTTGCTCGGTCCTGACCGACAGAAAGAACCGTGGGAAGTAATCAGAGACTAACCAAGTTGCTGGAATATTACTGATCATTGATTCATTAATTTGCTGACTCATCCCACAAGTCCATCACCCGCAAAACACTGAGCCCCTAATGTGTGTGCCTGGCTTCCTGACTCGGTTTGCCCTCACGAGAGACACCACGAGTCGAGACCTGTGACCACGGCCACATGGTGAGACCACGGGGCTCTCACTGGCCCTGCTGCCTTGACCGAGCCCATGCCTGCCTTCTTCCCCAAACTCCAGCAGGGAGCTGGGCTGTGCCCAGAGCACACGAGGTTGGGCAGCAGATTTCCTGCGGGCACCTGCCAATGCGACCTGGCAGGGTCTGTGACAGCATTTGTCCTTCTTTGCGTCCTTCCCTTCATTGAAGGAGATATTTTGTGATTTCTTAGTTTCTACTTTTATCTCACAATTGCTTGCCAAGTCAGTGCCTAGACTGACACAGACAGACGGTACCTGTGGATGGCTCGGAGAGCTATGAAAGGGAGAGAGGTTTTGACCCTGGATTTTCCTAATACTAGCCCTGAGGCCCTTGGATGAGTGGTTCCACCAGGAATTAGAGATGTGGGCAAAGATTAGGCTCCAAACTGGTAAGAGAGATGGGTAGGGGGAGAAAGAAGAAGAATGAGGAGAAGGAGGAGGAAGGTAGGAAGGAAGGAAGGAAGGAAGGAAGGAAGGAAGGAAGGAAGGAAGGAAGGAAGGAAGGAAGGAAGGGACGAGAAGAGGAGATGGGGAAAGGAAGAAAGACGGGGAGAGGTGGGAAGGGGAAAAAAGGGGACGGGAGGGGAAGGGGAAACAACATGAATGTCCAATAACAAGGCATGGATTACGTATAGAATTTTCCAACTGTACAAGGCAGAACTCGACAGCCATGAAAACATTTTTGCTGTCCAGCTTGCAATATTTTCTCAAAAGGCCCCTTGAGAAAATGCAGCCAACATAGACCAGGGGAGGTGAGGCTAGTACTGAGGTGATAGGATTGCCAGATTTAGCAGATAACAACACAGGGCACCCAGTGATATCTGAATTTCAGATAAATATCAAGTCATTTTTCTATTAAGTTTACTGGGGTAACATTGGTTAATATAATTTTATAATTTTCAGGTGTACATTATAATTTGACATCTGTATATTCTATTGTGTGTTTACCACCCAGAGTCCAGTTTCCTTCAGCTACCATATATTTGATCCCCTTTACCCACTTCGCCCTCCCCCTACCCTCCTATATTTGACCCCCCTTACCCCATCTCCCCCGTCCCCTCACCTCCACTCCCTACCTCTGGTAACCACTAGTCCATTGTCTATGACCCTGAGTCTCTATTTGTCCTGTTCATTTGTTGCTTTTAGGTTTATGTCCCACATATAAGTGATATCATGTAATTTTCAAAATTTTTGTCGTCTGGCTTATTTCACTTAGCATGATTATCTCGAGGTCCATCCATATTGTAGTAAATGGCAGTATTTCAACTCTTCTTATGGCTGAATAATATTCCACTGTATATATATATATATATATATATATATATATATATATATATATATATATATATACCACAGCTTCTTTAGCCAATCCCCAATCCTCTATCTCAGGACACTTCAGTTGCTTCCATGTCCTGGCCACTGTGAATAATGCTGCTATGAACATTGGTGTGCAAACATCTTTTGAGATATGGGTTTTCATGTCTTTGGGGTAAATACCCAGTAGAGGATTGCTGGATCAAAAAACTAAAATCAATTCTTAGTTTTTTGAGGAAACTCCATACTATTTTCTATAGTGGCTGTACCAATTTGCAGTCCCACCAGCAGTGTATGAGGGTTCCTTTTTCTCCACATCCTCTCCAACACTTGTTATTACTTGTCCTGTTGATTATAGCTAATCTAACAGGTGTGAGATGCTATCTCGCTGTGGTTTTGATTTCCATTTCCCTAACAGCTAGCGACGTTGAGCTTCTTTTCATATATTTGTTGACCATTTGTATGTTCACTAGGGAGAAGTGTCTGTTCAGGTCCTCTGCCCATTTTTTTATTAGATCATTTGATTTTTTTTGTTGTTATTGAATTGTATGAGTTCTTTGTATATTTTGGATATTAGGTCCTTATCAGAGAAGTTGCTTGCAAATATATTTTCCCATTTGGATGACTGTCTCTTTACCTTTTTGACAGTTTCTTTTGCTGAGCAGAAGCTTTTTAGTTTGATGTAGTCCCATTCATTCATTTTTGCTTTTGCTTCCCTTGGTTTCGAGGTCAAAATCATAAAATCCTCTTTAAGTCCAAGGTCCATCAACTCATTTTTTTAGTGTAAGGATGCCTCATGCAATATTTGGAACATATGTACTCTAAAAAAATGACCTGTTGTTTATCTGAAATTCAGATCTGTATTTTCTCTGGCAATCCTAGAAGAAGAGAGAGGCCAAAGGGTTTCAAAATCAGCCTCATTTTCTAAGCACGCATTGGCCAAGGGGCCTGCTCTGTGCTGGCGGAGGAGGGGAGCCTTCTGCAAGCCAGAGGGTTTAGAACCATAGCCAGTCTCTTAGCCTTGTTCTTCTCCTGTCCTGCTGAAGAGCCCTCTGTTGACACGTTTCCAGTGTTTAGAGTTTGAGAAGACAGCAATGAAAAGCTCTGTGGAGAATGAATAAAAATGGCCAGTGGCCTAATGGGAGCAGAAACTAGGAAACAGTTTGGGAACATATATCAAGAGGCTTGAAAACATTTAGACTCTTTAGTGATCCCACTTCCCCAGATTTCGTCCTAAGGAGACAATTAATGAAATAAGGGTGCCACAAAGATTTAGCAAAGCATGACATAACCTAGTTTGCAATAGCAAAAAACTGGAAGCAACCTCAATGTCCAACGGCAATAAAGGATTGTTTCCATAAATTATGGTATGCATACACAATCAAATTCTACACAGGCATTAAAAATGAGGCTTGGAAGAGATGTTATTGATATAAGAGAATAAACCCTATTTTAAGAACCTAGTTAAGAAATATCGATCCAATTTTGCAAAGGACATATATGCATAGGAAAAAGACAGCAACACTACCACTCAAACTACTACAAGGAGTATTGTGAAGGGATTCTTAGTTCTTTCATTTGCTTCTCTGTATTTTATTTTATTTTTTATAATACTGATGCATTATCTGGATAAATTTTCTTAAGCTTTTGGTTTTAAATGGGACACTGCAGAACCCCTCTTTACTTAGAGAAGGACACGGCCAGTCCTGAGTCACTGTAGCCACAGCAGACGCCTCTCCTTGCCTGTGGCTCGTCAGCCTCATCTCCAGGCCCAGAGCTCACAGCTGGGCTAGCAGCCCACTTGCAAGCTCGTATGAGTCCCCGTCGGCATCGTTCGAGCCTTTGCTCCCATCTCCCACCCTCTCCCACCCCAGAACACCTTCGTCTCGGACTAATTCCAATGAGGCCTTCAAGACAACCCCAGCATTCCCTTCCGGAACCTTCTGAGGTTCCCAGACTCGATCGGCTCCTCTCCCTTCATGCCCAGCCTCCTGATAGTCATCTAGACGCTCGTGTTTCCCCCTAAACTGGCCGTGCATCCTTTAGGGGACTTCACTTCTTCCCTCTGGGGTTCTAGCTCGTCACTCGTGCCTGACACATCGCCGTAAATATGCGATGAGGAAAGGGAGGCAAGCTGGCAGCTGGGCATGGAGTACACACAGTCCTGGGCTGTTATTGAAACGAGGTCTCAAGACTACAAGTACCGGTGGAAAATTTTCAGACCCCATGATAGCGACTCCGTGAGGGCAATAGCATCTATCAAAGGCAGTGAGTCACACGCCCCCTCCAAAGAAATCCAATTAAACACTGTAATTCAAGCGATCGTACTTTGCCTGCTGCCATCAATACAGTTTCTATTCTGAGCGCTCTCAGCATTTCGGCCCTCCTGCACCTTCCGTTCTCCAATACCTGCTGAGTTCCTGCTGGTGCTCCATCTACTCTCCCAAACCTTCCCTCCCTGCTCCCACATTCCTCTCTCTCTCTCACGCCGACACTAACAAAAGCCACCATTCATCCGAGCACTGGGCCTCATCCTATCTTGTTTAATGCGCACACTCGATAGGGCACAGGTATTATTCTCAAAATGTTACAGAAGGTTCAGAGAGGTTACGTAGATCGCCCAAGATCACACAGCTGGCAAGGAACGAAGGCGAGGTGTGAACAAAGACAGTTTGACTGCAGAGCCCTGACAATTGCCACGACAACGAACTGGCTACAGGTGCCACCCAGATACACCAAGTTACCCGTGTCCGTCCCAGTGTCCCCGTCCTCTGCCCCATCATCACTGTCAGCAGCCTTTTAAAATGCTTCAACCTATGGCAGTTCCAAGGCGTAGGCTTTCTTGGGGGATGGCGTTGGCCCTGTCCCGTAATTTCCATCAGTTCTCAAAACACCTCCATGTTTCAAAAATGGTTTTTGAGATGAGCAATGGCATTTCCCTTAATTTTGTGCAAAGTACAAGTCAGAGACTTGGTAGAAAACCATGCTCTTCCTACTGATCTGTACCACCCCATCTCAGTAAAAAACCGTGGGCCTGCTACTGCAGATACAGCTTTCAGATAAACCCCCGATCCTTCTTGGTGACCAGATTGCTGGCCCTAAGCCCCTCCTATACAGAAAGTAGAGTGTTCTCATTCCTTTCGACGGAGCATCTAGACACGGAAGGGGAAAAAAAGCTTCGAAATGCAATCTGTAAGCCCCAAACCCTAGGAAAGGCTACCCGGCCCCTGTCTCTGGCACAGACCATAGATTGAGCCACCCAGGGGCTTAGCCCAGCTCCTACCAAGGCCCCCAGCATGAGCTATCTACAGTCTCCACCCACAACTCCCATTAGACGCAGTGCACCATCAGGATCAGATCTGCTTTTGACGATAAGTAAATTAATTTAAATCCATCTCATGTTTACTCAGCACCATTGATTAGATTCTTTGTACGGCAGCAAGATCCTGGGGTTTGGTGAGCCACAGAGAAACAAGAATTCTCTAGAGGATGCTCCAAAGCTAGGACAGGATTATAATTCGTGGTGCTGCCGGAAAATATTGAACAACTGGCTGGGAGTGGGGAAGGAGGTAAAAGCCTTGGTTTATGTCATTTGACAAATTCCATGGTGTAAATACTCCCACCATGGCTAGTTTTGAGCTACCAACATTTTAACAACGGGCCGGCAAGATTCCTGTAATTTAACGTCACTAACTGGAATTGATAGGTGGGCAAATTTGGGGGTGCCTCTTCAATATCCTTTAAGCGTTTATTCAATATTTATTTAGAAGAGAAGCTGAACACTATGAGAAAAAGATTACCAGTGGTGGCGATGATAATGATGATGATGATGGTAATGATGGTGGTGATGATGGTGATGGTGATGATGGTGGTGAAGATGATGATGATGGTGATGGTGATGATGATGATGATGATGGTGATGGTGATGATGATGATGGTGATGTTGATGGTGATGGTGATGACAATGGTGATGGTGATAGTGATGGTGACGATGGTGATGATGGTGATGGTGATGGTGATGACAGTGACGGTGACGGTGACAGTGATGATGGTGATGGTGATGATG
>PVKZ01008707.1:0-14407 GCA_004027375.1 Macroglossus sobrinus
CTCCCAGGACACCCCTGATTGCTGGGTCTCGGTCCCCGTCTTCTTCCTCTTACCACCTGCGAGCATGGGAAGTCTCCAGAAGTTGGTGGATTTCGTCTCTTCTGCCTTCACTGTTCCTTCTGAGAATTTCATCCCGTTTCCTAGAATCTCCCAGGATCAGGATGCTGCGGCTCCCAGTCTCTCGTCTTAAGTCACCTACCCCTGTCCCCTGCTGTCACCTGCACACAGCCCACCTGGCGTGCACCCCGGGCCCCGTTCATGCCAGCTCCTCCTATAAGCTTCCTGTGGTTCCTGGCCCACCCTCGGCATGAGTTAGCTAGAAGTCTGTTGGAAAATAAACTCGGGCACATTAAAAAAGAATCGAGTGTTTATTTGAGCAAAAATCAACGTGAATATATATGGCAGCCGATGGAAAGGAGCTCTGAGGAGCTGTCCAAAACGGGAGACCTTTCTCCGGGGCAGGAGGGAGCAGGAACGGGAAGTGATACTGGCAAAAAGGGGGACTGGTTATTGCAGAGTGACTTCACTTCAGGTGACAGTAGGGTCCGCCAGGCGGATGGACAAGTAGTGCTGATCAACTAGCTCCTGACTGACTCGTTTGAGTTCCTTTCTGAGAGAGCTGAGACCGTAATTACGTCTGGGTATGGTGGCACGGGGCTTAACAGAAGTGATTCCATTTGGGGCCATAGGGATTGTTTTTAACAAGCCTGGGCATCACCCTTGACGCCTGCTCCCAGCCCCTGGTGGGATCAGACCCCCAGTCCCCCAGTGAGCGAGCCCATCTTTTGCTGTCTAGTTCAGTCTCTTCCCCTGTACTGGGCAGCCATTCACCTCCAGTGGGGGTCCACCAGCAGGCTCCCCCGCCTTTTCCAACGCTAAATGGTGAGCCACAGGATGTTTTGAAAACTCCTTGTATTTTATAAAACATTTGTTTAAAAACCTGGCATGGCTTCCAGTCCACAGATCAAGTTCAGACTTCTAAAGCTGGCCTCAGGGACCCATCCCGTCTCCCTCCCAGAGGACAGACACCCCACCGGACCATGCCGCCCCTGCTACATTCTTTGCACCTGCCAGTCCCACAGCCAAAGCCTTAAAATTCACCTCGCCCATTCGCTGCCACCTCACAGAAACTCCTGCCTGACTGCGTACGACCAACTCGCGGCTCACCTCCTCTGGGGTTTCCTGAGGGAGTTCGTTTTGTTTCTCTGTGTCCTGTCTCAGCTCTGTGTCAGTTTTCCTGTCACAGAACACACGGCTCGCGTGACACCGTGCATTTGAGTCTGCGTGTCTCCCCCAGGCTGGAAGCGTCCACTCAGGAATTATAGTATGTATTGCTCGTTTTCTTCTCCAAAATCATGTAAGGAAAGTTCTCCACAAAGGCTTTTTTGAACTAATTCACTTGAGGATGTGTGTTGGGAGAGAGGGAGTAGAGAAGGAAGCTGGCAGGTGTTCATGGTCCTCAGGAAGAGAATAATGCCACATGCTTGATGCAGAGGGCTCGCTTTTGCGGTCAGCCCTGCCACTCTTACTTTAAGACCGGAGGACAGTGTTAAATTGTCCTGAACTTGCCTGCTCACTTGTAAAAAGGAAAACTAGTTCAGTGCCAACTCATTTTATTTGCTGGAAGTCAAATCTTTCCACATTGCCGTGTTTTTAACGACACAACTGAACTGTGGCATTGGCGCCCAAACGTATTCTTGTGTTTTATCATGAAATGAACACCCTTTTAGATTTATTGGGCAAGGCCCATTTCGTTTATTAAAGCCCAGCCCTCTCCCAAGCTTTCATGCGCAAACAAGACGGGGGCAGCAAGAAGATCTGGGGGAAAGAGAGTCATTCCAGGGGTGTGTGCTGGGCCTCATCCTGCAGGTGCACGCGTGTGTGCGTGTGTGTGCCAGTGGGTGTTCCCGGTGGGAAATACTATGCTACGGACACACCTGGATGTTGCAAAGGGGTGGAGGTGAGGAAATGAGGTGAAGAAAGAGGAGGCAGGGAAGAAACCAGAAGCAGGCATTTGTAATTAAGAGCAGTTAATATGTAAAGTTGAAATTGATGTAATACTCCAGTTCATTCCTTCGCCCATTGAGGCAAAACAGACACACACACACACACACACACACACACACACACACACACACACACGCACACACGCTCAGACACCCTTCTAAGCTTCTGCCCGCCTCGCTCCGAGTCCACAGCCCTCCTCCGCTCAGTGGGGATGGGATCCAGGTAGGTAGGTGTGTGTCTGCCATCTCCAGTTCCTGTTCTCCTTCTCTGGGTCGCTGGTGCCACCTTTTGGTCAGTGCCGTGATGTTTGCATATTCCTTCTGGCTCCCTCCTAGCTCTATTTTC
Source organism: Macroglossus sobrinus (assembly GCA_004027375.1). NCBI lineage: Eukaryota > Metazoa > Chordata > Mammalia > Chiroptera > Pteropodidae > Macroglossus > Macroglossus sobrinus. Next base: position 2,353 of record PVKZ01008707.1, read on the forward strand.
TGACATGTCCTCAAGTGTAAGGTGAAGGCGGGAGGGGACGGACGTGGCCTGGAGGCAGGCCGGGCTGTGCGGCTCCGTGGGCCTTGCCCCCTGCAGCCACGTCGGCCCCCCAATGCCTGCAGCCTGTGGGTTCCACATGCCACCGAAGGCTCCGGAGAGCCTTCATGCACGGTGCGAGGACACGGAGGGACTTGAACATTTTGTCCCCTAATAAATGACCTATTTAAGTATCCAGGACTGCTGTAAAAACTACTCTTAGTTGGTTGACGTTTTAATAACAATTTTTTTTCTTAAGCTTTAAAAGATCTGCATTGGTTTGGGCTGTTGTGTTTTCTGTTTAGAATGTGGCCTTCACACTTTTTTTTTCCTTCCTAAATCAGAGACATCCCCTCTTGAAAAAATATCTCAGGAGGAAGCTTCCAGAAAACGATTCAATAGTGGAGAGGCTCTGGTTGAAATAGTTGTCCTCCCACTCAGCTCCTCTTTTCTCTCCTACCCCCCGATCCCCCTAGACACCCAGGGGACCCCCGTGGCCTACTGCAGTAGGTTCATAACTGCTCGTGAGGCACTTCCGGTCCTCTGGGAAACCGGGAGAAGAACCATCTCGTGGTGGTCCATCCGTTCATAACAATGAACACGCCCGAAGACTCGTCTCTCTAGGTGGATATGCCAGTAGTTTTGGTTTTGCTTATTTGCTACTTCCCTAAACTGAAGCCTGGTTTTCTTGTGTAGCTTTACAATTTTTTATGTTAAAAATATACTCAAACCACGATGTTTGCTTTACTATTTTATTGACTAGTAGCCCAGGTTTCTGTCACGTTTAATGGACATCATTAATGCAGGACTTAATAATAATTTACTAACATTATAATAATTAATAGGCTGTAATAACTTTTTACAGCTAGAGTTTCATCCCTGCTTTCCCAGAGAGCTAGAATATAGGGTGCTGTCTTCCTCTGGGGATTTGAGAAAGACTGTCTGGGGTCCTCACATGGGAAAGAGGCCTTTTGAAAATATTTCCATCTCAAAGGAGCAGAGAAAGAATTGGCAGTGGCAAGCTGTGTGCAGCTTGGAAAGGGGGTCCTGGGCCGCGAGGCTGGACGAAGCTTGCTCTAAAGTTGAGTCAGGCTGAGGGAAGGTCAAGGCCAGTTGGGCTGCATCCAGATGCGTGGCTCTGATTCGTGTCCACCTGAGGACTTGGGATTTGGGCTTCGCATTTTATAGCCCTGCCCGGGGACTCCCTTCCAGCCCAGTCCCCTCAGCTCCCATGAAAAACGTGAACAGTGGTACATGTCTTTGGAGGCCTCTGATTCTTAGTGGATTTCGAGTCTTCCCAGTAGCCCGTATTTCAGATCAGATCATCCCAAACGAACCCTCCGAGTCTCTTGAAATCCATCCAGCTGTTTTAATGTGACACGGTGACAGCAATGTCGTTTTTATCTGCAGAGAATTATTTATATTTCATAGAACTTTGTTCACAAATTATGCTGGAGACACCAGACGGGGGCGCGAGGGGAAGGGGCGGTCATAGGGGATTTTGTGTAACTGTGGAGACTTCGGGATCGGACTGCGGGTTCCGGTCTTGACTTCCTTGATACTTAACGGCCTGTGGGATCTGAAAGGAGCCACGAAACCCCACGCCGTCTCCCGGTCTCTGCCATGGGGTGGTGATACCTGTATCGACCTCACGCCCTGTTGTGAGGATTAAATGAGCCGATACATGCGAAGCGCTGAGAACCGGGCCTGGCACCCAGGTGCGCTGGCCATCGCCGCACTCAGGGGAGGTGTTCGCAGCTCTGGGAGGGTCTCCAGGCCCGGCAGGCGTCCCCTTGCTAAGGGTGGCGCCAGTCACGAGCCCTGGGATGGGTGACTCTGTGAATAAATAAACCAGTGTGTTCGTTAGTTATGGATGCTGTAACACCTTACCGCAAATTTCGTGCCTGAACACAACAGAAATATATTATCTGACAGTTCTGGAAGTTAGAAGTTCAAACTAGGTCCCCTGAGCTGCATTCTTTTCTGGAGGCCGTGGGCAGAAGCCATTTCCGTGCCTTTCGCAGCCTCCTCAGGCCGCCTGCGCTCCTTGGTCTGTGGCCCTGCATCGTTCCGACCTTCGCTTTCCTTATCGCTGACTTTGACCTTCTTGCCTTCCTCTTCTAAGAACCCTGTAATGACACTGAGCCCAAGTGGATCATCCAAGGGCATCTCCCCGTCTCACGATCCCTAACTCGATCCCCTCTGCAAGGTCCCCGCGGCCGTGTGAGATAACGTGGTCACGGGCCCGGAGGATTGGCTCCGATGTCTCCGGGGTGCAGTTATTCTGCCGAGGACACTCCACGTCCACGGACGGGAGCCGGGGACCAGGTGACCTGGCGGAGCGTTTGGCTGATGGGCTTTTTTTTCCGCGTTGTGTTTCTCACATAGCCTTTCCCCGATGGAGCGTCTCGGAGAAGCAAACGGCGCTTTTGCCATCAACTTACTGAAAATGCTGGGTGCAGAGGACCACGCGCGAAATGTGTTCTTCTCGCCCCTGAGCATCTCGTCTGCCCTGGCCATGGTCTTCATGGGGGCCCAAGGGGACACGGCCGCCCAGATGTGCCAGGTAGGAGCGCCCGCCGCCAAGGAAACACCACGGCCCGCGGCCCTCTGTGCTGCCGCGGAGCTAGGCTTGTCCTGCTTCACGCCGGCGGGTGACAGCCAGGTGGCTGGGAGCTGGGACGGGGGGCGGGACACCGAGCTGCTGGACAGAGGGCGGACGTGGGGAGACAGGGACACTGTGCAGAAATCAAGCTGTGACGCTCTTTTTATTAGATTAAATACACTGATGGGTTGTAGCCAAATTTGATTCAGGTAAACTCTGATTCCGTCCCACACACACACACACACACACAAAGGTAAGAATTTCAACTGTTAAATGTAAAGTTTTTGCTACCATTATATTTTGAATCAAAATACAGCTGTGTGAATGAGCGTTTTGTCCAGTGGGTTATTTCTGGTGTATGATTATGCCTAAGTGGAAGAAAAATGCAGCGTAAATGTGGAAACTCTGTCTCCTGGAGTCATCTGGAGAAAATATAGGATCTGATTGATCCGAAGTAGGCTGTGTGCGGTCTCAGCTTCAAATGAAGTAGAGGGTAACACTTTCGGGAAACAATCCTTGACTGCTTTGTGTCTTAGATGCTCTGACAGTCTGGGGAATATGTTCCAGGAAATTGCCACATGCGTGTCCTTTTGCTACTGATGGCTAGAGGTTCCGGACGCTCGTAGAAGTGTGTCTTGTCCCCTGGCTACGGTGGAGGCCCCCGTGGTTGTTCCTTCCAGCGCCCCAGAGGATTGAGGCTTTGGACGGGGCTTGTGGGAGGAGACACAGGAACAACCCGAATGCTCCCTCTGACTGACTGGACGTTTAGATCACAGTCTGGGCTGGAGGACGATGAAGTCCCTGGTGGAACACTTCTACTTGTCTTTCCGCTGATGCTGGTGGTTTCCGTGGTCGAGTTGGGTTCATCCCAGCTACCCACGTGTCCTGTTCGGCCTCCCTCCTTGAGTTTCGCACCCTGCCCTCCTGGCCTGGATGACCATGCTGGGGCAGCGGTGTAATTGTCCTCCCAGGGGATAATTCGCCACCAGACAGCTTTGATGGTCATTCACTGAGAGACGCTGCTGGCATCTAGTGTGGGCAGAGGCCGGAAATGCTGTGAAACAGTCTGGGGTGAACAAGACAACCATCTGGCCCAATATGGCAGCAGCACCGAGGCCGAGAAACCCGTGTTGGATGGTTAAACCCACCTCCGTTCAGGAAAGGGTCCTCTGGGACTTTCTGCGCAGAGATGTGTCTGGAGACCGTTCTCGGGGGCAGCAAAGCGGTGGTGTTAACAGCCTGCGTCCCTGTGTTCTCTTACCAGGCACTGTGTCTGGACAAAGGCGAAGACGTCCACGAGGGCTTCCGGTCACTCCTCACGGAGGTGAACAAGTCTGGGACCCAGTACTTGCTCAGGACCGCCAACAGGCTCTTTGGGGAAAAGACGTGTAACTTCCTTCCGGTAAGCGGTGCTTGGGTGTTGACGAAAAAGAAACAGAAAATAAAATTAGACACTACTGTGGAATGCAGACAGAGTGTAATTCCACTGCTTTGGAAATGGGCTTTGAATTACAGTGCTGTGGTTATAATTTCGAATGTCGTGATTGCTTCTGAATTCTGTCCTTTTATATTGGTTCTGACACATCCCTCCTGGACAGCAATCTCGGTATGTCCATCCTCCTGCACCCGGACCTGCTTTGAGCCCTTAATCCCCAACCCTCAGGGACCGCACTGTCCTCTGTCTATACAGAGCTCTCCCTGGCGTCACCTCTGGTTGCTGGGCTCTTCCTGCAGAGCTGGCCTCTCAGAACCTTTTAAATGTGTCCCTTCCTCTGAGTCACTGCCACCATGGCACACCCTTATCTTAATTGTTTCCTAACTGATCTCTCTGAGTCCAGCCAGGTCCTTCTCTTTGTCTCATAAAAAACACTACTGACGTAATAGACTTTATCACATTAAAGTGAGTTGAGTTCGTGAGACTGAGGTAGTTTCTATTTACTGCATGATATAATTTCTAAGCCTGCTTCAATTCAGTCAGCGAGGGCCAAAAAACTGTGCTACATAATAGGCAGAGTGATGGCATCTTGGGATGAATGAAATGATCAGGGCAAGCCTGGCCATCTTAACAGCTGGCGGGTCCCAGACTCTAAAAGACTCAAACACGTCCCTGTCCTGGCTGCTGTGGCATCCTGCTGCTCCCCAGGGGCCGCCCTCTCTGGGCATAAATGTCACTGGAGGGGATTCTGGGACTTTCCATTGGCTGGGTCCTCTAGGATAAGCATGAGCGATTCTGGGAAGCTTCTGATTTATCCACGTTTATTTTGAACATTAGCCCGATCTTTGAAAATGGTGACTGGGGGACAACTGGGGACACGGGAAGCCACCCTCCACTTTTCTGGGTTGCTTGGCTCGTCTCTCTACGTCTTCTCTCTTCTGTAGAAGCTAAAATATTTGAGAACAGGAGATGGGCGGAGGCTGGGCACCGATGGCCAGGCACATTATATCTGAAGGAACGTTTTCGTGAGGTGAGTCGTCTTTGGGGCTTCACGTGTTGGGTACAAGCACTTCCTCATGTGACCTCAACTTACATTTCAGGGCTCATCCCCTGCCTCTGTGTTTTCTCTGATTTACACACACACACACACACACACACACACACACACACACACACACACACACCTGTTGAGACCGATCACATTCACATTCCACTCCCGGAGGACCTGTAAGATTTCCTGATGATCTACTTTTGCCATGAAGCCACCCACTCATTTCACAAATATGTTTCAGACCCTACTGTTGATGCTGGTGATGCAAACATGTGTCACAGAGAGTTAGACTGTCTAGTGTGTGCGGGGGGGCGGGGCGCGGGGCAGAGACATCCAACAGAAGGTCGCTATGAAGTTTAAGTGTTTGATGGATGTTCATGGGCGGTTTGGTGCCCGCCTGCCACCGTGTGTGTCCTCAGAACACCTCGTGACTGCGTGTGTGTGTGTGCGCCAGCTCTCAGCAGACTGCGAGCCACCCCGGGCGTCATGTCACGCCTTCAGCCTGGTGTCTGGCACTGAACACAGGGCCAGGCGCGGGGTCGGCTGTCTGTACATTTTTGTTCACCGCATAAGTGAGGCTTCGCGTGCAGGATGACCCGTGTAAGCTTTTAGGCTAAAAACACGTTAAGAACAAAAAAATGGGAACCTTCGCCAGGTGGGGCCAGACTCGGTGCTTTGCACTTGTAGGCTTTCAAGAAGTCCTGCCAGGAGTTCTATCAGGCGGAGCTGGAGGAGCTGTCCTTTGCTGAAGACACGGAGAAATGCAGGAAACACATCAACGACTGGGTGACGGAAAAGACCGAAGGTGAGAGGTTTCATTTCAGCAGACCTGGCTTTGTGAGGGAAAACAGAGCTGACCCTGCCTGGCCCGTGACCTTGTAACCGGGAGCCTGTTTGCGTGCATGCCGCTTCTGGCCAGCCGTGCAGTTGTCATTTTTCTTGTTCTCATCAGATCACAAAGTGGTGACTTCGAAAAACACTTAAACCATTGACGGCCATGCCACCCTAAATGAGCCCAATCCCGTCTGATCTCGGAAGCTAAGCAGGGTCGGGCCTGGTTAGTACTTGGATGGGAGACCACCTAGGAAGACCAGGTGCTGTTGGCATAAAAAATAAAAAAATGAGGGATTGTAAGATGACCAGGTCCTTGCAATCTGTGAGGTCAACTAAGGGTTGCCTCGCCTAAAAAAAAAAAAAAGAAAGAAAAAAAGAAAAATACTTAAACCGAGTGTAAGGATCTTTGACCCCCTTCCCCTGTGGACTGTGCTGGAAAGTCTTTCCAAAATGCTTCCCCTTGGGGGGCCTGCTTGTCTTCTATCTTGGAGGGTTCTTCCTCGCTCTGAGGGCAGAAGGACATTCAGATTGGGTGACAGCTGAAATAGAGCCACACTGGTGACGAGAGCAGCTCTGGTCTCCTCCATGGCCTGCTCCTTCCTTGGTCACGTGGCTGTGGCTGTTTGCTTTCGAGCGTGACCTTTGCCCTGTATTCTGGAGGTGCAGCTCATGGGGAGCCTGCAGTGTCCCCTGTCCAGACCACATTCTGTCCCAGCAGAAACAGTTCTACCTGTTCTTGACGAGAGTACAGAGAAAAAGGACATGCTTTTACGCCCCGCAAAAACCTAATGCATAATTTAAAGACTAGCAGGAAGTGGGGGTGTTCGACCACTTCCTCCTTCCCAGGTCCACCTGGCAGGCTTTATTCCATCCGCTCGATCTGTATGGCGCATCTGTCGTGTATCGGATCACGGTAACGTGGGCGAACATACTGACGGCCAACAGAGTATGACCGTCAGAAGCGAAGAGCCTTTTGTGTTCCCGTCTGTCCTGGGTGCAGTGTTCTCACTGTCCCATAGATCCCACAGCCCCGAGTCAGCGGAGCAGCCGGGAGCTTCTGCACACCTCACCACACCTCCGCACACTTGTCCCCTCCTTTCCATGGCTGTGCCCACGCCTCCTTCCATCAGGCTGACCGTCCGCGTGTTTTCTCAGACTATTAGAGCTGGTGGGGCTTTGGGGATCCCCCTGTTCCCACTCTCATTGGACAGCTCAACTCGGGCCCCTTTTACTGCATCTCCCTAATTCCTTTGTCCCGGTCCCTCCCTGCGGGAAACCCGTCTTCTCCGTGTTCTGGCCCGGATCCCCACCCTTTGTAAGAGCCTCCTCACCCGAATGATATTTTTAGATTGACATAGAGCGACGATTCTCAACCAGAATCAACCTCCCATTGACATCTGGCGATGGCTGAGGACGTGTTTGCTTGTCCCAATGAAGGGAAGTGCTATTGGCTAAACATCTTATAATGCACAGGATGGTCCCCGTGACAAAGATTTATTCGGCCTAAAATGCTGATAGTGGCCCACTTGAGAAATTCTGGTGCCGAGGTTGAGAGGCTTACAGTTACCATCAAGACTCTGGGGTTATTTTTCGCAGCTCAGCCACTTGCCACCTATGTGACCTTGGCACAAAATAGTTAGGCACAAAATGCACTGAACTTGAATTTTTTACATCTATGGATTGAAGGCAAACGATAGTTGATCCGTGTGCACGGCATGGAACACCATCGCCCGATTCGGTCACGTGGCCGGAAAGACGGGATTCCAGCCTGGCTGTCAACTAAGCTTCGGCATTGTACAGCAAGGGAGTTTTGTACAAGACTGTCCCCCACTTCCCCAAAGTGCAACAAACCTCCCTCATGTTCTCTACAGGTAAGATTTCAGAGATCCTGGGTGTCGGGACGGTCGGTGCGCTGACGAAGCTGGTTCTGGTGAACGCCATCTATTTCAAGGGGCAGTGGAGCGAGCAGTTTGACAGAAAGCACACAAGGGGGATGCCCTTCAAAACCAACCAGGTAGGGACAGCGTTTTCAGGGATACCGCCGCTTTCTTAAAGTCATACTCCAGGAAGGGTGGCGAATGGAAAACGTAAATAATTTATTTCACAGTCTTGATCGTTCACCTGTCTCTGAATGGGTTTCCCGCCTCCCATATATCCTTTATTGGAGAAGGGAGGAGAGAAATTAAAATAATCTTTAGATTGACAGTTTCTTTTTTTCATCCTTGGTCAAATTGATCTTGTGTCTCTGGTCATATTATTCGATTGAAAGAAAATTTCTTCTAAACCTTGGAAGTATATTTGTATTGTACTATTATCGTCTATATTTTTACTTAGGTCGCTTTTTGAAATGTCAGTGACAACTCTGTTTATTGCCTTAGAATTCTTGACCATACAATTCCAAACACACAAAAAAAGGTGTATATTTATTTTTTAATTCTTGGGTATCTTTTAAAAATAAAAATTGTGTATATTCAAGGTGTACAAGATGATGATTTAATACACTTAGTGAAATGAATACGCTAAGCTAACTAACATCTCTCTTCACATGGTTACCTTTTTTTTTTTGGTGATGGGAGCCCCTCAAATCTGTTCTGTTAGGAAATTTCCAGTGTTTAATACAGCAGCATTAACTCATATAGTCGCCATGCTATACATTAGATCTCCAGACTTATAAGCCTAATATTAAAAATACTTTTCTCCATTCCTGTTTGAATATGATAATGGTTGGGGGTCAATAGTGATTAGCTTGGAATTTGACCCCCATCAGCTTGATAATAGCATATTGCACAAAGATTTAAAAACTTAGAATATATTTGGTGAAAGTTTTAAAAATGGTGGACCCTACACATCTTATTAAAGTTCCCTTTTCAAGAAAATTCAAGCCATAGAACCAATTATGTCATCGAGCGACTTATCAGAATAGAAGTATAACCCCCTCTGGCCTCTATGTGTTCTCTAACCCAATCCTTCAGCCCAAAGGACTGAACATTAGCTAATTCTCTTAACTTAGACAAATAATTTTAATTATAAGGTCCCTGGGAGTGCTTCTCTATTCATTGACTTAGAGGAAAAAAAAACACAACTTTTTCGAAAAATAATGAGAGTTTTATGTCTCTCTGTATTCATCGATTTATTCTCTCTCACCTGCTTATAATTGATCTGCCGGGCAACAGCATGTTATGCTCAATGCTAATATGTAATAATGAAGATTTTATATGTATCAGCATAACTGCACAGAAGTAATTATTCTCTTATACGTGCCTAGGGGTTCTGTGAATCAGACCTGTTGTTAGTGAACTGTACTCATTTTTTAGTAATCTGATTTTAATGTCGTATTTCCATTAGGAAAAAAAGACAGTGCAGATGATGTTTAAGCAAGCTAAATTTAAAATGGGCTATGCAGACGAGGTGCACAGCCAGGTCCTGGAGCTGCCTTACGCGGGGGAGGAGCTGAGCATGGTCATTCTCCTGCCTGATGAGGACACCGATCTCGCCGTGGTAAGCCCTTGACAGTGAGTCTGAGTGTGTAGGGACCCGGCCTGAGCTCTCTTCTTCAAGCCCATCTATGAGGTGGCATCAGAGGAGTTTTGGATTTAGGGTTATAACAAGTGCTGGATGGACACTATTGCATGTCTTTGGTGAGCATGCGCACACATTTCTATTGAGTATATATCTAGAAGCGGAATTGTGGGTAGGACAAATTTTGATGAAGCTAGGAGGAAGGATTCCAAGAATTTAAGAACATTATCCTTTATTCTGAAGAGAGGGGCCAGTTGAGGGCCTAATCATTATTGAACAAAAGTACTGGAAAAGGGCGCCTGTTGATGTGGGCAGTGATTCTCAAACGTTCACGTGCCTACAAATCTCTTGGGGATCTTGTCTAAATGCAGTTTCGATTCAGGGGGCTATGGCCTGAGAGTGTGCATTTCTAACGAGGTTCTAGGTGATGCAGGTGCTGCTGGGCGTAGAGTAGCAAGAGTCTAAAGTACAAGAGAGGAATTTATCTTAGGGGGAGAGAGATCCCTTCCCAGGACTGGAAAGGAATGGAGTTTGGGAAGGGACAAGGTAAATTCGTGAGGTAGAAGGTGCAGTACAAATAGCGTGTGGGCTGTCCAGCTCACAGAGGGTGGGAAAGCCCTGTTATAAAGTTTGCTGATTCCATGGTGTCAATATGCCCACATGGCTGGGTTTAGACTACCAAGGGTTTAACAGCTGACCCTCTCCAGAGCTGTAAGCCACAGGGTATTGAGGGTGGGGCCTGCTCGATTTGCTTGGAATCCCTATGGAATGAGGAAGCTATTGGCATACGTCAAGAATAAGATCTGTCATGGCTACTTGAGAAGAAAATCAAGAGAGTCTAGGAATAAAGTTAATGTCCAAACAGCTGTCACTGGAGAGGAGCACTCACCGGGCTCCAGGTGGTAAAAGGAAGTGGGGAGATGCAAGTGGAAGCCCCCTCTCCCACCTTTCTTCCTTTCTGGTAGATAAATAGAATGAAGGATGAGTCTCCAACATTTTGAAGCTAAGTCCAGGGCAGGCAGAGGGCACACTCAGATGCCAGAAGCAATGGTCCTGATGAACTCCCCATTTCTGCTGTCTCCTCCCCAGAAGCCACATCTCCCTTCCTGTTCAGAGGATCCCTGATTTCTCCCTTTTCCATAGATCAGAGTTCTGAAGCAGGCTCTGTCTTTCTTTCATCACACAGTCTCTGCAACTCACCGTAACATGTATCACATGAGTATAATTGAATCTAATTAATTGGTTCTGAGAATTTTCTATACCAAAAAACATTTGAAATAAATTGGGTACAGATGCTTTTTTTTTTTTTAAAAAGGCTCTCTTTGTCTCAGGGATCTTCTAGCTGTTCTACTTTTCTATCCATATAACAGGGAAAACTACAAGAATTTGAGGGAACGTCTCTATAAGAGGTCTTGGACCACAACTCCCATCTAGCTGTGTGTCACGGCAGAGGAGTGATGGATGGATGGATGGATGGATGGATGGATGGATGGATGGATGGATGGATGGATGGATGCATGCATGCATGGATGGATGGATGGATGGATGGATGGATGGATGGATGGATGGATGGATGGAAGGATGGATGGATGGGTGGGTGGGCATGCGGCTGTCGTCATCCAGACATTAAGCTTTGACTCTTGGTTATTTCAGGTGGAAAAAGCACTTACCTACGAGAAGTTCAGAGCCTGGTCGGACCCAGACAAGATGACCCAGGAGAAGGTCCGCGTCTTCCTTCCCCGGCTGAAGCTGGAGGAGAATTACGACCTGGAGTCCTTCCTGCGCACTCTGGGCATGACCGATGCTTTCGAGGAGGCCAGGGCCGACTTCTCCGGAATGTCGCGTCTGAAGAACGTGCCCGTGTCCAAGGTGGCGCACAAGTGCTTCGTGGAGGTCAACGAGGAGGGCACGGAGGCGGCCGCGGCCACGGCTGTGGTCAGGAATTTTCGCAGCGGCAGGATGGAGCCCAGCTTCTGTGCGGACCACCCCTTCCTCTTCTTCATCATGCACCACAAAACCCACAGCATTCTGTTCTGCGGCAGGTTCTCGTCCCCATAACGAGGCCATCGCCGTGCCCACACTCCGCCCCTTCCGCCCCACCTCGCCCCAAGTCAGATTTCGGTGACCAAGTCAGATTTCGGTGCTGTGGTTTGAGTCTCAGAAGTAAAGTGTGAGCACCTGGGAAGTTGTGAAAGTCTTTACTGAGTATTCCACGGCCATCGAGAATAACTCAGGCCTCCCATGTGTAGAGTTTGGGGCTACGCTCATTCTGGAAAGTGGGGGAGCCCCTCCCTCTCACAGACTGCCCTCACCTACCCATCATGGGGTGGCCAGCTCTCCTTGAAGCTGTGCCCCTGGTTTGTGGGCATCTTTAGAAGTGTGTCAAGGATCCACAGCTTAGCCCTCTATCTATTCTTCCATCCTGCAGTGACCCCAGAGCTCTGCCCAGCACCACTGCCAGGCACCAGTGTCTCAGACAGCTGAGATAAAGTGTCTGTCCCCTGTCACCGTCACACAGACAGCCCTGCATGTCCCATGTCTCACACAGTTCTTTATGAAAACAGCTCCTTCAGAT
>PVKZ01008708.1:5000-14417 GCA_004027375.1 Macroglossus sobrinus
TTAGGGTTAGGGTTAGGGATACGATTAGGTTTAGGGTTAGGGGTTGGTATAGGGATAGGGCTAGGGTTAGGGTTAGGGTTAGAATAAGTATTATGGTTTGAGTTAAATTTAGAGTTAGCTGTAGTTTTACAGTTAGGTTTAGGTTCAGAGTTAGGATTAGGGTTAGGGTTAGGGTTCCGGTTAGTGTTATGGTTAGGGTTACGTTAGACCTAAAGTTTGGATTAGGGTTGCTGTTACGTTTAGGGTTAGGATTAGGGGTAGGGCTAGGGTTAGGGTTAGTTTATGTTTGGCTCTAGAAGTAGAGTTAGGGTTAGGTTTAGAATTAGGGCTAGAAATAGGGTTAGATTTAGAAATAGGTTTAGGTTTAAAGCTAGGGTTAGGGTTAGGTCTAGGGTTAGAGCTAGGGCTTGGTTTAAGTTTAGCGTTAGATTTAGGGCGAGGGCTAGTGTTAGGGTAAGGGTTAGAATTAAATATAAGGCTAGCCTCAGGGTTAATATTAAGGTTGTTGTCATGTTTAGGGTTAGGGCTGGGAATAAGTACAGAGTTACAGTACCAGTTATCATTACTGTTAAGCTTAGGCTTGAAATATGCAAAAATATTATAGGGCAGATATCCAAAGATAGTTTGTTTTCAAGTGAGATCATCTGACGAATACTGTCTTGGCAAAATTTTGAGAGGAGCCTGTGTCACTCTGTGAGCCTCTCTAAGAAACCTGGACCCGTACTCATCTGTTTTCCTGATAGACTGCTATTTTGATGAGCTGCAGTTTTGTTCTCAGTAGCGACTTGCTAACTGCGGTTTCTGAGGGGACGTTCTCTTGCACGAACAACTGCAGAGATTGAACTTTCTTCTGGCAATCTGTGTGCTTTGATGGAGACAATTCGCACGAAGCGGGTGCAAGCCTTTGGATGAGAGTTGCGCGTACACGCTCAAGAGAAATTAGACAGCGCTCGCACACTATGAAATGGTGTTTCAATACTCATGTGAACACGCTGCCATGATGATGGAGGGAAATACTAGAAACCTCAAGGGAGTATGTCGCATAGGAAAGGCGGTGCAGTTCTCAAAGCCTAATGTGTATAATCTGGGAGCACAGAGCTTTCCTGTCAGATATCCCAAAATATGTTCTTTTCTATTGAGAGGATTCAGACGAATAGGTTTTCAACTAGTTTAGGGTTACAGTTAGGGTTAGGAAGGGAGAGGGTTAGGGTCAGTGTTAGGATTAGAGCAAGGTCTATGTTTAGGGTTATGATTAGGGCTAGGCTAAGGTCAGGGATAGGGTTAGGGTCAGTGTTAGGGTTAGGAATTAGTTTGAATTTAGATTTTCCTTTGGAGTTAGAGTTAAGTATAGGATTAGGGTTAGGTTAAGTTTTGAACCAGTTTAGGGTTAGTGTTAATGTTAGGGCTAAGGTTAGAGTTAGTGTTAGGTTTAGATTTAGGTCTAGGGCTAGGGTTAGGGTTAGGGTTAGGGTTAGGGTAAGTGTTAGGGTTAGGGCTATGGCTTGGGTTAGGGTTAGGTTTAGGTTTAGGGTTATTCCTAGAGCTAGGGTGAAGGTTGCTCTTTGGATTAGGGTTAGGGTTAGGGTTAGGGTTAGGGTTTGGGTTAGGAATAGTGTTAGGGCTATGGCTAGGGTTAGGATTAGGGTTAGGGTTAATTTTTCTGATAGGGATAGGGTTATGGTTAGTGTTAGGATTATTTTAGGGTTAGGTTAAGTTTTAGGGTTAGGGTTAAGTCTAGGGCTTGGTTTAGGGTTAGGGTTATTGTTATTTTTAGGGTTAAGTTTAGGGTTAGTGTTAGGGTTAGGGTTAGGTCTAGGCTTCGTTTAGGGTTAGGGTTATTGTTATTTTTAGGGTTAAGTTTAGGGTTAGTGTTAGGGTTAGGGTTAGGGTTAGGTTTAGGGTTAGGGTTAGGTTTAGGGTTAGGTGTAATGTTAGGGTTTGGTTAGGGTTAGTGTTCGGGATTGAGTTCAGGTTCGGGTTAGGGTTAGGGTTAGGGTTAGGGTTAGCGTTTGGATTAGGACTTAGTGTTAGGGGTAGGGTTAAAGTTAGGGTTATGTTAGGGTTAGGGTTATGGTTAGGGTTATCATAGGATTAGGTTTAGGGTTAGGGATAGGGTTAGTGTTAGGGTTAGGGTTAGGGTAGGGTTAGTTTAGGGTTAGGTTTAGGGTTAGGTTTAGGGTTAGAGTTTACGGTGTGGGTTAGGTTAAGTTTAGGGTTAGGGTTAGGGTTAGGGTTAGGTTAGGGTTAGGTTATGGTTATGGTTAGGATTAGGATTAGGTTAGGGTTAGGGTTAGGGTTTGGGTTAGGGTTAGGCTTATCATTACGGTTAGGGTTAGGATTAGGAATAGTGTTAGGGTTAGGGTTAGGGTTAGGTTTAGGGTTAGGGTTAGGGTTAGGGTAGGGTTAGGGTTAGGGTTAGGGTTAGGGCTATGGCTAGGGTAAGGGTTAGGGTTACGGTTACGGTTAGTCCTAGAGCCAGGGTTAGGTTTGCTCTTAGGATTAGGGCTAGTGTTAGGGTTAGGGTTATAGTTAGGGCTAGGGCTGCGTTTAGAAATAGTGTTAGATTTAAGTTTAGGATTAGTGTTAGGGTTACAGTTAGGGTTAGGGCTTGGATTAGGTTTAGGGTTACGGTTAAGGTTAAAGTTAGGGCTAGTGAATGGGTTAGGCTTAGAGTGAAGGTTAGGGTTAGGGCTATTGTTAGGGTTAGGTTTAGGGTTAGGTTTAGGTTAAGGGTTAGTGCTACAGTAAGGTTATTCTTAGTGTTAATGTTACAGTTAGAGTTAGGGCTAGGTCTCGGATGATAATTAGGTTTAGAGGTAGGTATAGTGTTAGGGTAGTGTTAGGTATTGGGTTAGGGTTAGAATTAGAGTTACGCTTAGGTTTAGGACTAGAGTTAGGGTTAGTGTTAGGTTAGAGTTAAGATTAGTGTTAGGTTTAGTGTTAGGGTTTGGGATAGGGTTAGGGTTAGGGTTAGGGCTAGTGTTAGGGTTAGGGTTAGTGTTAGTGTTAGCGTTACGATGAGGGTTAGGTTTAGGGTTAGGGTTAGTGTTAGGGTTAGGGTTAGGGTTAGGGTTAGGGTTAGGGTGAGGTTATGGTTACTGTTACTGTTTGGTTTAGGGTGAGGTTAGGGTTAGGTTTAGGGTTAGGTTTAGGGTTAGGGTTAGGGTTTTGATTAGGGTTAGTTTAGGTTTGGGGCTAGAAGTAGAGTTAGGTTTCGGTTTAGAAGAAGTTCTAGATATAGGGTTAGATTTAGAAATAGGGTTGGGTTAAAGCCGGGCTAAGGTTTAGGGTGGGGTTAGAGCTAGGGCTTGGTTTAAGTTTACGGTTAGATTTAGGGCGAGGGCTAGTGTTAGGTCAAGGGTTAGAATTAAACATAAGTCTTGCTTCAGGGTTAGTGTTAAGGTTGTTGTCATGCTAAGGGTTAAGGCTGGGAATCAGTACAGATTTACAGTGTCGTTTAACAATACTGTTATGCTTAGGCCTATAATATCCAAAGATATTATAGGGCAGTTATCCAAAGATAGTTTGTTTTCAAGTGAGATCATCTGACGAATAGAGTTTCAGCAAAATTGGGAGAGGAGCCTGTGTCACTCTGTAAGCCTGTCTAAGAAACGTGGACCAGTACACATCAGGGTTTTCTCCTGTTGAGCTCCAGTGTTGTTCTAAGAAGCGACTTGCTAACTGCGGTGTCGAAGGGACATTCTCCTGCACGAACAACTGCGGAGATTGAACTTTCTCCTGGCAACCTGTGTGCTTTGATGGAGACGATTCGCACGAAGCGGGTGCAAGCCTTTGGATGAGAGTTGCGCGTACACGCTCAAGAGAAATTAGACAGCGGTCACACACTCTGAAATAATGTTTCAATACTCATGTGATCACGCTGCCATGATGATGGAGGAAAGTCCTAGAAACGTCAAGAAACTATACCGCATAGGAAAGGCGGTGCGTTTCTCAAAGCCTCATGTGTGACATCCGGGAGCACACAGCTTTCCTGTCAGAGATCCCAGATTCTGTTCTTTTCTATTGAGAGGATTCAGATGAATACATTTTTAACTAGTTTAGGGTTAGAGTTAGCATTAGGTATAGAGAGGGTTAGGGTCAGGGTTAGGATTAGAGCAAGGTCTATGTTTAGGGTTACGATTAGAGCTAGGCAAAGGTTAGGGTTAGGGTTAGGGTCAGGGTAAGTGTTAGGGTTAGGAATTAGTTTGGATTTAGATTTTCTTTTGGAGTTAGAGTTAAGTACAAGATTAGGGTTAGGTTAGGTTTTGAACAAGTTTAGGGTTAGGGTTATTGTTAGAGCTAAGGTTAGAGTTAGAGTTAGGTTTAGATTTACGTCTAGGGCTAGGGTTAGTTTTAGGGTTTGGGTTAGGTTCAGGGTTAGGTTTAGGGTTAGGGTTAGGGCTATGGCTAGATTTAGCGTTAGGGTTAAGGGTAGGGTTAGGGTTAGGGTTAGGGTTAGGGTTAGGGTTAGGGTTAGGGTTAGAGTTAGGGCTAGTGTTAGAGCTATGGCTAGGTATAAGTTTAGGGTTAGATTTAGGGTGAGGGCTAGGGTTAGAGTTAGGGTTAAGATTAGGGTTAGGTTTAGAGTAAGGGTTAGGGGTAGGGCTAGAATTAGAGATAGAACTTGGTGTAAGTTTAGGGTTATAATTAGGTCGAGGGCTAGAGTTAGTGTTAGGGTTAGGGATAGGGTTAGGGTTAGGGTTAGTGTTAGGCTTAGGGCTAAGTCTAGGGTTAGGGTTACGGTTAGTTTTAGGGTTAGGGCTAAGGCTAGAATTAGGGTTAGGGTTAGGGTTAGGGTTAGGGTTAGACCTAGGATAGTGTTAGGTTTGGTGTTACGTTTACACATAGGTTTAGGGCTAAGGCTAGGATTAGCGTTAGGATTTGGATTAGTGTTAGGGTTAGGGTTAGGGTTAGGTTAAGGTTAGGGTTAGGTTTAGTGCTACGGCTAGGGTTAGGTTTAGGGTTAGGTTTAGGGTTAGGTTCAAGTTTAGGGCTACGGCTAGGGTTAGGGTTTGGTTTCGTTTTAGGGTGAGTGTTATGGTTAGGGCAAAGGCTAGGGTTAGGGTTAGGGTAAGGGTTAGGGTTAAGGTTAGGGTTAGGGTTACTCAAGGCTAGAATTAGGGTTAGGGTTAGGTTAAGGGTTAGAATTAGACCTAGGGATTGTGTTTGGGTTGGTGTTAGGTTTAGGGATAGGTTTAGGGCTAAGTCTAGGATTAGCGTTAGGTTTAGGGTTAGGGTTATGTTTAGGGCTACTGCTAGGTTTAGGGTTAGGGTTAGTGTTAGGGTTAGGGTTAGGTCTAAGCCTAGTTTTAAGTTTAGGGTTATGGTTATGGTTATGGTTAGGGTTAGGGTTAGGAATTAGTTTGAATTTAGATTTTCTTTTGGAGTTAGAGTTAAGTATTGGATTAGGCTTAGGTTAGGTTTTGAAAAAGTTTAGGGTTAGGCTTAATGTTAAGGCTAAGGTTAGAGTTAGGGTAAGGTTTTGATTTATGTCTTGGGCTAGGGTTGGTTTTTGTGTTTGAAATAGGTTTAGGGTTAGGGTTAGGGTTAGGGTTAGGGTTAGGGTTAGCGCTAGTGTTAGAGCTATGGCTTGGTATAAGTTTAGGTTTAGATTTAGGGTGAGGGCTAGGGTTAGATTATAATTAGGATTAGGGTTAGGTTTAGAGTAAGGGTTAGGGGTAGGGCTAGAATTAGAGATAGAACTTGGTGTAAGTTTAGGGTTAGATTTAGGGCGAAAGCTAGGGTTAGTGTTAGGGTTAGGGTTAGGGTTAGGGTTAGGGTTAGGGCTACGGGTAGGGTTAGGGTTAGGGTTACGGTTAGGGCAAAGACTAGGGTTAGGGTTAGGGTTAGGGTTAGGGTTAGGGTTAGGTTTAGACCTAGGGATTGTGTTAGGGTTGGTGTTAGGTTTAGGGATAGGTTTAGGGCTAATGCTAGGATTAGCGTTAGGGTTAGGGTTAGTGTTAGGGTTAGGGTTAGGTTTAGGATTAGGGTTAGGGTTATGGTTAGGTTTAGTGCTATGGCTAGGGTTAGGGTTACGTTTAGGGCTACGCTAGGGTTAGGGTTAGGGTTAGGTTTAGGGTTAGGGTAAGGGCTAAAGCTCGGGTTAGGGTTAGGGTAAGCGTTGGGGTTAGGGTTAGGGTAAGGGTTAGGGTTAGTTTAGGGTTAGGGTTAGGGTTAGGGTTAGGGTAGACCTAGGGATTGTGTTAGGGTTGGTGTTAGGTTTAGGGATAGGTTTAGGGCTAAGGCTAGGATTAGCTTTAGGGTTATGGTTAGGGTTAGGTTTAGGGCTACTGTTAGGATTAGGGTTAGGGTTAGGGTTAGGGTTAGGGTTAGGGTTAGGTTTAGGGCTACGGCTAGGGTTAGGGTTAGGGTTAGGGTAAGGGTTAGGGTTAGGGCTACTGTTAGAGCTATGGCTAGGTATAAGTTTAGGGTTAGATTTAGGGTGAGGGCTAGGGTTAGAGGTAAGTTTAGGATTAGGTTTAGGTTTAGAGTAAGGGTTAGGGGTAGGGCTAGAATTAGGGATAGAACTTGGTGTAAGTTTAGGGTTAGATTTAGGGTGAGGGCGAGGGTTAGTGTTAGGGTTAGGTTTAGGGTTAGGGTTAGGGTTAGGGTTATGGTTAGGATGAGGGCTACGACTAGGTTTAGGGTTAGGGTTAAAGTTAGGGTTAGGTTTAGACCTAGGGATTGTGTTAGGGTTGGTGTTACGTTTAGGGATATGTTTAGGGCTAAGGCTAAAATTAGCCGTAGGTTTAGGATTACTGTTAGGGTTAGGGTTAGTGTTAGGGTTAGGGTTAGGTTTAGTGCTACGGCTACGGTTAAGGCTAAGTTAGGGCTACGGCTAGGGTTAGGGTTAGGGTTAGGTTTAGGGTTATGCTAATGGCTAAAGCTATGTTTAGGGTTAGGGTAAGGGTTAGGGTTAGGGTTAGGGTAAGGGTTATGGTTAAGGGTAGGTTTAGGGTTAGGTCTAAGGCTAGAATTAGGGTTAGGGTTAGGGTTAGGGTTAGGGTTAGACCTATGGATTGTGTTAGGGTTGGTTTTAGGTTACGGTTAAGGTTAGGGTTAGGGTTAGGGTTAGGGTTTGGGTTAGGGTTAGGGTTAGGGCTAAACCAGGTATAAAGTCAGGGTTAGGGTTAGGGTAAGGGTTAGGGTTCATTTAGGGTGAGGGCTATGGCTAGGGTTAGGGTAGGGTTATGTTTAAGGTTAGGTTTAGGGTTAGCGTTAGGGTTAGGTTTAGTGTTACGGCTAGGGTTTGGTTTAAGTTTAGGGCTACGGCTAGGGTTAGGGTTAAGATTAGGATTAGGATTATGGTAAGGGCTAAAGCTAGGGTTAGGGTTAGGGTAAGGTTTAGGGTTACGGTAAGGGCTAAGGCTAGGGTTAGGTTTAGGGTTAGGGTTGGGGTTAGGGTTAGCGTTAGGGTTAGGGTTAGGGGTTAGGTTAGGCTTAGGGTTAGGGTTAGGGTTAGGGTTAGCGTTAGGGTTAGGGTTAGGGTTGGGGTTACGGGTTAGGTTAGGGTTAGGGTTAGGGTTAGGGCAAATGCTAGAGTTAGGGTTAGGGTTAGGGTTTTTGTTAGGGTTAGTGTAGGTTTGGGGCTAGATGTAGAGTTAATGTTAGGTTTAGAATAAGTGCGATAAATAGGGTTAGATTTAAAAATAGGGTTAGGGTTAAAGTCAGGCTTAGGTTTAGGGCTTGTGTTAGAGCTAGGGCTTGGTTTAAGTTTACGGTTAGTTTTACGGCGAAGGCTAGTTTAGGGCAAGGTTTAGAATTAAACATAAGTCTAGCTTCAGGGTTAGTGTTAAGGCTGGGAATCAGTACAGATTTTCAGTACCGATTAACAATACTGTTATGCTTAGGCCTAGAATATCCAAAGATATTATAGGGCAGTTATCCAAAGATAGTTTGTTTTTAAGTGAGATCATCTGACCAATAGTACCTTGGCAAAATTGTGAGAGGAGCCTGTGTCACTCTGTAAGCCTGTCTAAGAAACCTGGACCAGGACACATCAGGATTTTCTCCTGATAGACTGCTATATTGTTGAGCTGCAGTGTTGTTCTAAGAAGCGACTTGCTAACTGCGGTGTCTGAGGGGACGTTCTCCTGCACGAACAACTGCAGAGATTGAACTTTCTCCTGGCAACCACTGTGCTTTGATGGAGACAATTCGCACGAAGCGGGTGCAAGCCTTTGGATGAGAGTTGCGTGTACACGCTCAAGAGAAATTCGACAGCTGTCACACACTCTGAAATAATGTTTCAATACTCATGTGATCACGCTGCCATGATGATGGAGGAAAATCCTAGAAACGTCAAGAAACTATACCGCATAGGAAAGGCGGTGCGTTTTTCAAAGCCTCATGTTTGACATCCGGGAGCACACAGCTTTCCTGTCAGAGATCCCAGATTCTGTTCTTTTCTATTGAGAGGATTCAGATGAATACATTTTTAACTAGTTTAGGGTTAGAGTTAGCATTAGGTATAGAGAGGGTTAGGGTCAGGGTTAGGATTAGAGCAAGGTCTATGTTTAGGGTTACGATTAGAGCTAGGCAAAGGTTAGGGTTAGGGTTAGGTTCAGGGTTACTGTTAGGGTTAGGAATTAGTTTGGATTTAGATTTTCTTTTGGAGTTAGAGTTAAGTATAAGATTAGGGTTAGGTTAGGTTTTGAACAAGTTTAGGGTTAGAGTTAATGTTAGGGCTAAGGTTAGAGTTAGGGTTAGGTTTAGATTTACGTCTAGGGCTAGGGTTAGTTTTAGGGTTTGGGTTAGGTTCAGGGTTAGGTTTAGGGTTAGGGTTAGGGATATGGCTAGATTTAGCGTTAGGGTTAGGGTTAGGGTTAGGGTTAGGCCTAGTGTTAGAGCTATGGCTAGGTATAAGTTTAGGGTTAGATTTAGGGTGAGGGCTAGGGTTAGAGTTAGGGTTAGGATTAGGGTTAGGTTAGAGTAAGGGTTAGGGGTAGGGCTAGAATTGGAGATAGAACTTGGTGTAAGTTTAGGGTTATAATTAGGTCGAGGGCTAGAGTTAGTGTTAGGGTTAGGGATAGGGTTAGGGTTAGGGTTAGGGTTAGGCTTAGGGCTAAGGCTAGGGTTAGGGTTAGGGTTAGGTTTAGGGTTAGGGCTAAGGCTAGAATTAGGGTTAGGGTTAGGGTTAGGGTTAGGGTTAGACCTAGAATAGTGTTAGGTTTGGTGTTACGTTTACACATAGGTTTAGGGCTAAGGCTAGGATTAGTGTTAGGATTAGGATTAGTGTTAGGGTTAGGGTTAGGGTTAGGTTTAGGGTTAGGTTTAGGGTTAGGTTCAAGTTTAGGGCTACAGCTAGGGTTAGGGTTTGGTTTTGTTTTAGGGTGAGTGTTATGGTTAGGGCAAAGGCTAGGGTTAGGGTTAGGGTAAGGGTTAGGTTTAAGGTTAGGGTTAGGGTTACTCAAGGCT
>PVKZ01008709.1:0-13328 GCA_004027375.1 Macroglossus sobrinus
GGGTGTGAGCCTGGGCTCACGTGGCTTCCAGACCTCGGTGCTGTGTCCCGTGATGAGGCTGCGGCAAAGCCACAGCAGAAACCAGGCCACCTCTGCAGACAGCGCCACGCGGTGTGTGTCTCCTCATGACACGCAGTGGAACCGGGGTGCGGGGGGAGAGTCTCTGAGGCCTCACCAGGGACTCCCCGAAGGTGGCAGGCACGGAAAGGGTGACCCGATCCGTTTCCTGACGTCGGAAACGGCTGACCCAGAAGGACCGGGGTGGGTGGCCCTTCCCACCGCGCCTTCCGCGTGTCACGTGTCGGGCCGAGGCCGAACCCGCGACCCCAGCAAGTATGAAACCCCCGCCCGGCAGTGGCCAGAGTCCCCAGGGGAAACGCACCGCACGACCCCTGCCCCGGCCCCCCCGCCGGCGTGACGTCCGTGACACAAGTGTGTGTGCGTCCTGATCTTTATTCGCCGGGAAAAGCCCGGACATAAATTCCTTTTATGTATCACGGGCCATTGACGGGAAGTGGAGGTGGCAGCAAATCACAAAATCGATGGCGTGTGGCTCTCGGGCGGGTCAAACAGCTTCCCAATCACTGTATCTCCATATTCCGGACGACAATGAGTGACTTGAACACGCAGAACGAGCTTTAAATAGCACTTAGCAGCTGACGCCCATCCGTCAGCATCCCCCGCTCGGCCTGCTGGATGCGCACCCCCATGCCTGCTTCCCCCGCGCCTTTAATTTATTCGTTGCCAGTGGCTCCTACCTAGTCACAGAGGGGCTAAAATCACGACAAGCCTGACAATCGGCCCGAGGGACCTAAGCGTAGCCCCAAGCACACAGCAGGAGTCTTGAGGTCCCCACCTCACTGGGATGCGATGGTGACGAAGGTCCCCGCCAGAGAAATTAGTGGGAAGGAGTCCGCCCCGTACTGGCCTGGGGAGCAACTCAGAGGGACACTTGGTGGCTTTGGTGGCCCCTCTCCCTCTCTCTCTCTTTCTGTCTCTCTCTCTATGTGTGTGTGTCTCTTTCTGTCTGTCTGTCTCTCTCTCCATCTCTCTCTCTCTCTCTCTCTTTCTCTCTCTGCGTCTCTCCCCACGCCCTTCTCCGTTCTCTCTCACCCACTTCACGCCCCGTGAATCAGGATTCGGATGAAATTCCCTCCCCCCTGAAGCAGGGGGGAGCACAGAGCGGCAGGAACGGACGCGACATCTCAGGGTCCCCACGAGCCCCGGCCGAACGCTCCGAAGGGGACACGGACATCCGGGGCGGATCCAGTGCTTGTGCGACGAGTGACTCTGCAGACCGGACAGTAACAGCCCTCTGGCCAGAAGGAAGACACTCACGACAGCCCTGGGGAGCGGCTAAAGACAAGGACGGCGGGAGGGGACGTCGGCCACGGAGGGAGAAGCATAGTGTGACACCGCGGTGCCGTGGGGGCCTCTGGGGCGGAGCAAACCGCCAGCACGTGCAGGGCCCTGCGGGTGTCACCCCCCCGCATGCAAAAATCACGCTTCCGCGTCCGTAATGCGAGGGAGAACGTGGGTGACGGTGGCCTCTCGGGGACAGCCAGGATCTCAAATGGTTTGAACTTGAAACTATTACAGCAAATGTTGTACTTTTAAGCGGCGACACTGTCGTTACGTGGCGCGTGTCAGGAACGTGATGAACCCAATCCAGACTGCTCACTTCTTACTTCAGTTTTATCAGTCCGGTTGAACTATTTTACGGCCCAAACGTCTTCGAATAGTCTAGTTGCAAAAAATACAAACAAAAACCATAAAAAACAAAAACAAAAAATCTTAAAGGTACTTTCACTGTCGTGACAGGTAAAACTGACCTCTGAAAAGCAGCCACAGCTCACGGCATCTGGACGAGGCCGGAGGACACGAGCCGACCGTAACTCGTATGACAGGAGGGGAGGAACCGTGTGACGGTGACACCAGGGACGCCTCCGCGGCACTGTCACAGAGGCCATGGCAGACGTAAAGCAGGCATCGCCATGGCACCGCGTGGCCCGCCCGAGGCACCGTCCGCTCCCGGGAGGAGACGCAGCCGCCTGTCAGAGTCCCGGGCTGTGGGGACAGCCTGGGGCCTGGTACGCGGGCGGCTCCGGGAGCCCCGAGTTTCGACAGCAGCCCCAGGAGAGGGCAGGGCCAGCTCAGGGAGCCGGGGAGGTGGCCGGCTGGCCCTCGGGGGCAGGGCCTGTGACGCCTCAGCCCCGTGTCTGTCAGGAAGGACACCCTGGGCTGCAGACACCAGGCCGACGGCCCTGGCCGGGTCCCCTCCGTGCGGGCGGAGACAGCCACGCACGCCTGGTCTGCCGACACCACGCACACAACTCCAGTGTTTAAGAGACAGAGTCGCTACGACTTTGCGATGCATGCCACGCTCGCCTCCCCTGGGACCGGCGGGCACCCAGGGCACCTGGCGCCGGGCCGGGCGGCCATGCCACACTGTCGGGCCGGTTGTCGGAGGACCCCTCACTCACCCGGGTGTGGATTCCGCCGCCCGGCTCACACGGATGTCACGGGAATCATTTCACCCGATCAAAGCGAGGGCGAGACGCATCCTCCTTATCGCGCAGACGGAGACGCTGACACCTGGCGGCTGAGTGACCTGCCCAAGGCCACACGGGCGTGAAGGAGCGGAGGGGACCGGAGGCTCGGCGGGCAGGGGTCCAAATCAGATGCTTCGTGACGTCATCCTTGGGGGAACAGTCTGGATACTCCTGAGTTTCTTATAGATTTCAAACGCAAAGCCTCTCTCAACATCTAGTCACTCGCCACGTGTTAGTGAGATGTCCGATTGCTTTGCTCCTCGGGCCACACGCTGAAGACTGCACGGGAGCCCACGCACGGGGGCCACGACCCTCCAGGGGGCTGAGGTGTGCCCCCAGCAAAGCAGCACAGCCCACAGGACAAGGGTGAAAACAGGGCTTTCTACCCACATCCGTCTCCACCGCAGAACCACTCCGAGGTCACGATTCCCCATCACCCACCGCATTCTGAGTGTGTGTGTGAGATACATTCTCAACCAGACAAATAACCAAAGATTCCCTCTCGAATAGAAACCCCCGTGTCCCATAACTGGCCGAGTCTCCATTCCCTGCTCAATCCCATAATAATAATAATAATAATAATAATAATAATAATAATAATAAACACAAAGTGTCACGTTCCTAACTACTTCCTGTGGTTCCGAAGCACTCGGCCCAGCCTCTCTCTGGCTTGAATCGATCGTCTCCTGAGGGTGAACTTCAGGTTGGGTGCAGAGCCGAAGGGACAGGGACAGTCTCGGAGAGACGACACGGTGAGTGCAACCCAGCCAAACACATCCAGCTCCTGGCTTCGGCTCTAGCAGCAAGGAGCTCGGATCTAGACCCCAAGGAGCAGCGTAGAGCATGTTATATTTTTAAGATGCGACTGGGAGACGTTTAAAAATGTCTGCGTACGTGTCCACACTGGCGGCCACAGAAGGAACTCAGAGGACAAAACACCGTCCAACAGACTCCAGAAGGAGTCTCGGGAGAGAAGGGAGAGAGAATTCAAACGGTCTCTTACTTACACTTATCCCCCGGATGGGACTCTTGTGTTTGCTGTGGCTGACCGTGTTTGTGTGAACGTTGGAAAAATGTCCCCAGTGGCTTCGAATAACCCAACCACTTTGCTCCCCGGATGGTCGAAGGGAAAATAAACCTGCCCCGAGTGGTTCTTTTTGATACCAGGCTTCGAACGACACCATCGGCCTCAGCCACGCAGCAGAATACACCTAATCTGTGGCGGCGATTAAGGGAGGCATTTTCACAATTTCCCATTTCATCCGTGAGCACCCAGACGCGCTGGGCCCACAGAATGGTGCTCTGGGAACGTGGTTTGGTCGCAGTTGTTTTTCTATAATGTCTGCTGAGGCGTTGGGCCATCCCGAAACGCTTCGCCGGTGAGCAAGGAGTGGCAGGGACGCTCCTTGACTAAAGTCCAGACCGACCCTGCTTCCCGTTTCTCTCTTAAACCGCCCGGTCCCCCTCTGCTTACGACTCTGTGGCTGTCAAGACGGGGAATCATTTCTCTACCTTATAAAAAAAGAGACCCAAAAGTGTCTACAAAGGTGACCGATCTGAGCAAAGGAAAGCTTGGGGGGGGGACCCATCCGAACTACGCATCTCGAAAGCAAGCATCCCCTTTTTTAACTGTAATGGAATTTTCCACTCGAATAACACGGGGGAGGAAGCGCGAGCGTTAACCATCACTTATGTCTGATAGAAAAGCTCTTTTCTGTTCTTTCAGACGCATCCGAGTGTCGCCAGGCTGACGGGTCACACGGCTGAGCTGAATCCAAGGGCAGAGGTTTGAAATGGCTCTTTGAGAAAGATGGCCACGGAGCCCGAGGCTGCCAGGGATGGGTATGGAGACATCCCCCCTCTATACAAACGACAGTCCTACGGCTTCAGAAAACACCCAGGCAACATACGAGTCGTACGCTTCATGGATCCCTCATCGGTACCGTGCTTCAGAGTTCTATCCTACAGTAACGCTGGAAAAAATGTGTTCTGTAGAGCATCTTCCTTAAAAGAAGCCTGCATGAATTTTCATGAGAAATCAGGTTATTTTTATCCGCTTCACCAGCATGCGTTCTTAGTTGGGGCGGGGGGGGGGGGAAGCTTGCTTTATTATTCATTTTGATTTTCACGTAATTTCCAAGTATTTTCAATAACTGGTGATTGACTCTCTCGCGCAGCTGCAGAGAAAGCATTTGATTCGCATAACCGTATTCGTTCTTCTAA
Organism: Macroglossus sobrinus; assembly: GCA_004027375.1. Taxonomy (NCBI): domain Eukaryota; kingdom Metazoa; phylum Chordata; class Mammalia; order Chiroptera; family Pteropodidae; genus Macroglossus; species Macroglossus sobrinus. The sequence goes on from PVKZ01008709.1 coordinate 4,776, forward strand.
AAGTCTAAAGATAAATGATGAAAAAAATGAAACGAGAGGATTTACTGTGTGAAGCCCTTATTTACAAAACCTTCCATGTATTTAGTACAAACCAGGTGTCTCAAACTAGAAACACCAATAATGTGGCTTCATGTAAAGGAATTGAAATAATATTCCCGTTTTTTCTCTAGAAAATCAAACTGGTATAGCGATAAAAGGGGCGGTCGCTGAACAAAAAAAAGACCGTAAACTATCGACTATACGCGCACCTCCTCCCGTATGGCAGCCTTAGAATTCGTCGCAGACCGTCCTGGTGTCACAAATGTCCCTCGGTCGGGCGACGGGCTCCATGGGACCCGATCCGGGATCTCGGGGTGACCGGATAAGGACCCGGCGGGTCCCCAGGGAAATGAGTGTCTTGAGGAGAAGCCGCTGTGACTTCGGTGTCCCTAGCCTCGGCAGAGGAGACCGAAGGGGACGTAATGACAGCCCGGGCGGCTGGACGACAGGCAGGGCGAGCGCTGCCTTCCAAGGACCGGCTTCTCGCATGTTCACACACGAGGACCAGGATGAGGACAAGGACGAGGATGAGCTGAGCGGCTCGGGACGACGGAGACGCAGCTCGTGCCCACGCGAGCGGTGGACACGGGTGTCTCAAAACTAAGAAACTGTGAACACGTGGAAGGAGTGAGCCCACGAGCACTGCTTACCCCGGAGGGAGGGGGCCGTGGACGCGTCCGTGGGCACCACGGTCGTCGGCCGCCCGGCGAGCGACCCCTCTGCAGGGCGGGCGTGCGCACGGATCCGACACACCCCGGCTGGGCTCAGGGAGGACCCGGGCAGACATCCCGGGGAGATGGACACCCGCCAGGCTGCTCGCAACGCAGACGACGACGAATGCGGTGACAGTCACTACAAACAGGGCCAGGCGTCTAAGGGTGCCGCCGCGTGCCCACCTCTGTGACACCAAGTGGCGTTTTCTCTAGAAAGGAACACTCAGGAGTGGCTTCACCCGAAGGCGGAGGGTGGCACGCTCTGTGCCCTCGCGAGGACACAGGCCGCCTGAGAAGCAGCTGATGGAACGGGGATTGTTACCGCAGCTGGGCCAGGCGGCCGTCTCAGACCATAACCGCCCGAGGCACGCCTTGGGGATACCCGTCCTCATTCTTAAGCATCGGCCATACAAGTGCCTATTTCCTCAGGGAGCCAGACGTCCCCTTATTTCTGTCTCACAAAGCGGGGCTGGCAGCCACCGGTCTGTCCTCCCACGTGTCACACACACGGCGACTTTAAATGCTCTTCGATCTGGCGAATGGCTCAGGCTCCAAGGGAAAACAGCAAATTTAGGTGTTACTCTTAAGAGAAAGAAACACACCGTGTCATTCTGAGACGTTAACGCTCATCAGCAGTAACGTTTTAAAAAACCCAGGGCAGTAACAATAAGAGCAGACTCTGTTTTGCTCTTGACATCCGTTGACTGAGTTATTTAATGACAGCCAGCGCCGGCTCTCACCGCTCCCCAGAGAGCAACGTATCAGGAAGACGCAGGAAAAAGCTTAGCATCTCACAACTCTGCTCACCCAGAAATAGGTGCCATCACACGCGGGGGCACAGAGCCGGAAGGATCTCTGTGTCTCTCATGCTCCAGTGATGGAGGCCAAGCAAAACGAAGTAAGACGGACCTTTAAATCCAACACCGAATCCAGAATGGTTTCATCCAGGCAGACATGTGAGCCGGTTTGTGCCCGCTTCTAACCAACGGAGTTAGGACACAATCCTGCAAACCTCATCATTGCTTGCTTACCGAAACCCACCGACCTGACCCGCCAGGAAAGTCCCAGAACCCTCTGGGCGTCGTCGGCTGTCGCTGCCTCGCACGCCGTCACCACCGAGGCTCGCCGCGGGGTCCGAAGCCGTGCCATCCTCGCTCACACGCAGCAGAGATGCGTGGACGGCACCAGGCTCGCCCTCGAGGGCTGGGTTTGCAGGGGCCGGCACTCCTCGTGAAATCCTGAGATCTCCGAGTCCGTTTCACCCCAGCACCGCGGATGCGAACAGAGCGGCTCGCCCTCACGGGGCTGACAGGTGACGCGGTCATATTTTTTTTCTCTCTCTTTCCCGGCATGGAAGCCCATCCAGATCATCACCACGGACAGCGACCAGGCTCGCGGCTGCGGGAACGTGGTTCCTGGCGGGAGCCCGGGCTCAGAGCTGGTGTCGTCCCAGAACCACAGGAAGTGGAGGCTGGGGGCTGCAGGCCAGGCGTCGGCACCCGGTCCCTAAATGCCATCAAAGGAGAGGAAGCCACACTCGCAGGAGGAAGGCGGGGGCCCGTCCCCCATCTCCAAACGGAGTGCTGCCCTCCGCCTCGCTGCCCCTTCCAGCTCTGTGCTCTGCACACGGGACACACGCACCATTTACGACCATCCTCCCCACCAGGACCGAGCCCCTGCAGGGCGGCCGGTGTCAGCCAGGGGCTCAGGAACCTAGTTTCTGAATTAACGAGGCGATGGATGAACAAATGAGAGACGCCAGCTTGTTCCCACGGCAGCCTTACTCAGCCACCAGGCAGGGCTTGTCCCCTTCCGGGACATAGCGAGAGAAATAAGACGGCTTTAGCATCTTGCACCGTGAACGCACCTATTTGCAATGATAGCCATCCTTACGAGGCTGCTTACAACATTTCTGCCTAGAAATTAGGTCAAGTCGTGTTCATCTAGCTTCGGTAATAACTGCCCATCTGCCTTCAGAGCTTTGATGCTTAATCCCTTCAGAAAAAGTCCAGTGGCTGTGCAGGAAAGTCGCCACAGGGAATTGGATTAAATTAACTTCGTCGCAGGATAAACTCGCAAGTACGTTTTCAGGAATGTCAGGATGCAAGGAAAATTATCGTACCGTGTCCTGCGTATTCCGGACGGTGTCACGCATACAAACGCGTTCTCCAAATATTTCGGCACTGACCTAAAACATCCTACGCTTATCATAAGATATATTATTTATTTCCCACTAATTCCGAGGCAATTTGATTTTCAGGGGCCAAGAGACAACGAAATCGTCCAAGGGCTTCCTCAGGCAATCGTTAGAACACGGAGGCCTGCGCTGAAGGGAGTTAAGTGAGACTTTTGCGAAACCGTATGCACGTCCTAGGGAGATGGCGTCATCTCCGTCTTGTTCGTCGATAACCTACCGTTTTCAGCCTGAGATGAAGACATCTGAATCCCAGGCGCGGCTATCCTGCGGGAAGAACCTGAGTCCATGTAGCTGCCGTCTCTTCTCGTCCCGTGAGGCCCCCAGGTACCGCGGCGGGGACAGCCGGCTTCGCCCGTGACTTTCAGAGTTCTCCCTCTGTTCTCCCCACGCCCCGTTGGCTCCGAGATTGCTGGAATCAGCACGCACGCCCTCCGGAACACTCTGCTGATGCTTCTGCATGATCCAGACGCTGGGGGAGCCGAGTGCTCGTGACAGCGGGGACAGCCCATCCGCAGAAATGAGAGGTTCCCGAACCCCGCCTGGAAAGTACCCGCTCGCCCGGGAGGGCACTGGGCTGAAGCTGCCTTCCCAGGAAACACAGGGCCATCGGTGTCCCGAAGGCGGAGGTGGCCATACGAGGGAGCCATCATTCCCTGCCACACCCCTCCTGGAGGCCTACAGCACCTCGAACGGGGACATCACGGGCGGCTGCTCCCTCGGCACCCCTAGAAGCAACGCGACGCATCCGTCCCCGCAGAAAAGTCTTTCCGAGGAGGCAGCTAATGTCACCGGGACCCAGGTGACGTGTCACCAACTTTCCCGGGTGTGCGCACGGTGTCTCCTCCCACCTGCCCCAACACTTCTTATTCTGAAGGATCGCAAAGTTCGGGAAAAGTGAAGCAAGTAGCACATTAAATACCTGCGTGTATACACGCCACGCAGACAGTGCCGGCCGGGGACATTTCGCTGCATTTATATGCGTGCGTGCTCTCTCTGCACACACGCACACACGCGCGCACACACACATCTGTGCGCACACGTACCAACTCTTCCTGCTAACCCATCTGAAAGTCACTTGCACACAACACCCCTCGTCTGGGTCACGTGTGGGTCTACGAGTCTCCATCTCGGGGGATCGTCTTGTAACGGGTTGGACAGGCTGGCCCTAGAAAGAAGGGTGTGTGCGGGGCCTGCGGTGGGCGCTGTGAGCAGCAGAGATGTGAAGAGGTCATTTCAGACTTTGGACCAAAGAACAGAGACGTGAGCGAGGAAGGCGGGTTGGAACTGGGGGCTGGGGATGGCCTCATTTCCCCAAAAATATCCCACAGAGAGAGAGATCCTGGCTCAGAGCGTTATCTGGGGCACCCGGGGGATATTTCCAGCTCTTCCAAATGCTCAGGGACAGCGTGACAGCAGACGCAGGCGGCCCCCACCCACCCAGTGTCACCGCCCGCCACACCCTCCTCCTGTCCCTGCGTCCCTGCCTCCCTGCGTCCCTTCCCTCCCCATCATCCACTGGCCACCGCCGTTCTCTCCCAGCCTGCCTTGCACTGCACCCACATACCACGCGTCTCCACGGTTTCAGAGACACACACACTGTGGAATGAAGCTTCCGATCTGAAACGGTTAGAAAAACACACCCGTGAACGCACAAAACTTCCTGAAGGTTCGATCCAGGGTTGTGGGGTCTGCGGAGTTCACAAGGCTCAGAGCAGAGAGGCTGGCTGGTCCCCCCCCGGGGTCTGGGGACCTCCTCCCCCCAGCGACGCAGGCCCCGGCCTCCTGGCTCATGCCGTCAGCCCTCTGGCACACCGTACACCGGAAGCAGGGTCGAGTGACTCGCAAACACTCGCCGTCCACAGCGAGGACAGTAAGATGGGGGGGTGGTGGGGAGGGCAACGTGGTCGGCACTGATCACCATGACAGTGAGCAAGGCCAGCCCACGACCTGACCTGCGCTGGGCTGTTCCGGGGATGCCCGTCCTCACGTGAGGGAGACACTGTGGGCAGCACAAGAGGGGACCCGTGATAAACGCGCCTTTTCAAAGCCGCTCTGGTGACTCCGGTCCCTCCCGCCGGCCTTTGGCAACGGGATACGTTCGGATCACAAGCCAGAGGACACTGTCCCCTCTGCTGCGGCGAGCTGCCCCAGGCCCGGGCGCGTTACAGAGGGAAGGAGTTTATCTTCTGCCTTTTTTTTTTTCAGGAGAGAATGGAAAGAGGCAACATTGACTGACCTTACCGAAGCTTCTGATGCAATGAACAGCAATTTGGCCAGAATAAACCGGCTTGCAATTGACCTTACTTCATTAGTTAGCTTGGGGATTATCTCACAAATGGGGAGCAAAGCGCTGGTATTTAACAGATGAGCTGCGCTCGCCGATTCAACGAATCTTCTTCTAATGCCCACGAACCCTGGCTACTTTCTAAAGATAACGCGTTAATGGAAGAGGCGCTCACTGTACGTGTTCGGTGTAAGATCAGAGGGAACGGATGTGTGTTTTAATTTTAATTTTCGATGGATTTTTTTTTTAGACGTCCACCTCTTGCTTTACACGTTAGAGTCAGATAGCCATTGTTCAATGTTCGTTTAAAATAGACCCCGGGGATGATAAAAATCAGTATGAGAAGTCTTTTATTGTAACAACGATTTTTTTTATTGAAAGATAGGTTCAAGCGAATCTTTGGTCCAAAGGACTGGTTATTTACTTTCTGACTCTGAAAACACAAAGCAACATCGTCTAGACAGAGCTGAGGTGGGAACAACAAATTTCAACGAAATTTTCCAATTTACTTTCAGTTTCCTAAACCTCTGTTTTTATTATCTTATTATTTTTAGTCTCTGTGTAATGCACCCTGAACTTTACATCAATTCGACCAAAACGACCTTCGGGGAGACGTGGCGGGTGCAGAGACATTTGCAGGATTAAGAGGAGTCTGTCCGTTTGTTTTAAAAGTTTTTGTTCATGAGATTAATGAGAAGCCCATGGAATTTACGTACTCGTAACTTCTCGGATTTCACTAGAATGTTCTGGCCGTTGGTCTAGTAAGTTAATACGTTTAAAGAAACCAGAAAAGACTCAAGTTTCTTAACACAAATCAAGTCAACCGTAGTCACGCACTTATTTTGTCAAGAGCTGGCTGAGGACCGCGAGGAGAGGGAAACGAATCCCCAACGTCCTCTTACGATCACGAAAAACAAAATTATAAAACTGTACGAAGTAAAACAGCAAGTTTTAAATTCAGACTAAGGAAATACAAGATGGGTATAAAATTAAGATTAATTGTCCTTCCATGTCACTGCGAATAGATCGACTAGAAAGTGAATCGAATAGAAATGAAACAGAAAACACGGCAAATGAAGAAAACGCAACGTTATTGACAATAGCCAAGGCACGGAAGGAAGCAGCCCAGATGTCCGTCAACAGACAAACGGAGGAAGAAGATGTGGTACGAAACCTCGCCCTCTGTCACAGCAGGATGGACCCGGGGGGCGTTACGCTAAGTCAAATAAGTCAGAGAAAGACACGTGCCATGTGAGTTCACTTACGTGTGGAATCTAAAAAAAAATAACGTAATAAATGGAACAAAACAGAAAGAAGCTCACAGATTTAAAGAAGAAATCGATGGTTCTCAGAAGGGAGGGGGTGGGGGGTGGGTAAGAAAGGGGAAAGGATTAAGAAAAGAAGCACAAATCGCCAGGTACGAAGAAATGGCTACGAGGCTGTGCAGTCCAGCATGGGGAAGAGTCCGTGGTAGTGGACAAGTACGCGTGGTGCCGGCCGGGGGCTCGGCGTTGTCACCACGATCGCTTTGTGAGGTGTGGAAATTCTAATCATTACGCTGTACGTCCGAAATTAATATAATATGCTCTGTTAGCTGGCGTTGAACATAAGCTTAAAAAGAAAATGAAAAGAAGAAAAGCATTTCTTTGGCCTCAACAACCCCCAACTGCTTAAGAACCCACCTCAGAAAAACGCACGCCGTCCACACGGAAAACTCTGGAAGGCCACTGAAGGAAACTCGAGATCTGCGTAAACGGAGAGCAGTAGCACACACGCAGACCGGAAGCTTTCGTGCTGCGAATGCGCAAATGCTCATCGACTGCGGCATCTGTAGTGGATGCGGTCTCAGCCGAAAATCTCAGCTGCTCGGCGTGCATGCGTGTGCGTGTGCGTGCGTGCGTGTACTCCAGGTGTGTGTGTGTGCATGTGCGTGTGTCAGGCATGTGTGGGCTTCACCGGGTGAGTGTGTGTGCACGTGTGTGCATGTGTGCCAGCCATGTGTGTGTGTGCGTGTGCGTGCCAGCCATGTGTGGACTTCACCGTGTGTGCACATGTGTGTGTGTGCATGTGTGCATGTGTGCATGTGTGTGCTAGGCACATGTGGGCTTCACCGTGCGTGTGTGTGCACACATGTGCCAGGCATGTGTGGGTTTTACTGTGTGTGTGAGTGTGTGTGTGTGTGTGTGTGTGCCTGCCAGGCATGTGTGGGCTTCATCATGTGTGTGCGTGTGCATGTGTGCATGTGTGTGTGTGCCAGGCACGTGTGCGCTTCACCGTGTATGCGTGTGTGTGCACGTGTGCCACGCATGTGTAGGCTTCCCTGGAAACGTCAGCGTGTTTTCCTGGCACCAGAAAGGAGCACGCGTGAGTGTCACAGCCATCTCTGTCCCCGTGGTCCGGGCGCCAGCCACTGACCGCTGCTGGCCACCTCCAGAACCAACTGGGAAGACAGGGCGAAGCGGGGTCTCTCGCACCAAAATGAGCACGTGACCAGAGCAGCTGGCGCCCTCCGAACCCCGCCACCAGCGGTCACCCACCGGGTGCAGCATTTCCCTGCACAGCCGTGGCAGCGCGCAGGACGCCCGCTCCGTCCACGGCATCGTGGGAGCTCGTGGTCCCTGCTCGCGTGGCCGTGACCCCCGCGCCCTCTGCCACCGCGGGCCGTGCGGTCCAGAGGGACGTGAACGGCAGAGAATCGTGGGCGACGGCCTTGCTAAGCGGGGGACAGGGACAGGAGACACCCCGGCTGCCGGCAGAGAGCGCGCCGACTGGAAAGTGCCCCCGCCACCCCTGAGAATGCCCGCGAACGCCTCTCCCTCGGCTAAATCTCCGCGCCGCTATTTCTGGAAACGCTGTCAGGACCCGTCCCTCTGGGGAGCTTCTGCGCACGCCGGGCCGTCCTGCCGCGGGGACACGTGAGGACAGTAAAATGAGCAGGCCCCGGCAAGACGTCCCCGTGGAATGAAGACGCCGCTGAGCCCGCCCCTCTCGTCGGCGACGCCCCCGAATCCGAGACGCCTGTTCTTCGCGTTGGGTGCGTTTCGATGCCACTGTCCTTTCGCTAAGTGCCCGTGTCGCCACGTTCATGCTGCCCTGACCCCAGAGGGTGCTCGGGGGAGTGAGAAACGACGCCGGGAGCCCAGGCCTGCGACGGAGAGGCTCCGATGTAACTATGACTTTTCGTGTCTTCGGGGATTTTGATTAAAACCCGAAATGCTGTTCAACAATGACACTGGAGTCCGATTACGGACGCGCGCGTGACCGGCCTGCGGGTGGGACTGCCGCTTGCATGGAGGGGACCTCGCCCCTTGGAGGGCTGC
>PVKZ01008710.1:0-14427 GCA_004027375.1 Macroglossus sobrinus
TCCAACTCTGTGTCACTATAAAATGTTATTTTCATGGTCTGAGACATATGAATTAGTACTCTGAAGATTTTACACAGGCCGCTGGAATAGAAAAGGGTGAATCAGAAGTAAAAAAATAAATATCTGAATACTGGATTAGTTAAACTGGCAGTCAGTTTGCTCCTAATCTCTGGTTCACTGTCATTTATGCAACTTTTATATATGGCATGAAGCTTTTGAAGCATTTGTGCGATTTTTAAGCAAAGCAGAGTGATTTCACTGGTAAACCAATGGGATTTTTCAGGAACAACTATAAAGTAATGCTTTTCAGGATAAAATTGCTAGAGTTTAAAAAGAGAACAGATATATGAAGGCTTTATTCAAATTTCGCCCCTTAAAGAAAAAAACAATAAAGATTATACTAGTGTTAAAAGTCATAAAGATAGTTATGAAAGTGAGATACTTGTTATGATCAGAGGTAAGGTAATAAGAATTGACAGAATTCCTGTTCAAATAACAATGCTGGATATTGTGTAATATTGGAAGCATACAATATGAAAGAACAATTACTGTTGAGAACATATTAGCAAATATTTTACTTTATCACTGTGTGAAATTTCCTTCAGTATATATGAGGGACGTAAAAGAAGGGAGAGGTTGTTTGAGGTCTGCTTGTTTTGTTTATGCTATAACAATAAGCTTCCGAGAAAGATTTTTTTTTAACTTAGATAACGATGACTTTAAGAGCATCATATGGAATGGAAAAGGTTCGTTGGTTTACAACTGACAAAACTTTATGTTCATCAGGGAAGAACATCACAAAATGAATAAAAGAAGCCACATTGAGTACCAATCTACACATTGCATTTGTTAAAGAATATAGTCAGTGGTTCATTTAATGATGGGAAAAATTGTGAAAAATTTTTATCATAACTAAATTGTGTCTACTGAGATTATGTTCTTTCAGAAGTGTACAGAGAAATGGGTAACAAGACTGCTTTTCAGGGAAAGATGCTCACACACCTTTTAAATGAGGGAAGGTATAAAACTTTTTTTCAGGTAAGTGATGTAAGACTATTTCTTTGATTTTGAGTGGTTTATGTGATGTATCTCAGCAGTATTTCAATATCTTGACTAGCTTGAATTGATCACTTTAAAGCTGAAATATATTTTTTAATGTTCAGGATAACATGCCAAGGTTTTCATAGACAAAACTAAGCTGCAAATGTCTTGATTACCAAGAATTTTACTCTTTCCTAGAAACTAATGATTTTCTTCACTCACCAGAGACAGAAATCAGAAATGTGTAATCAGACATATTTAAAACCCACATCCAACAGCTGTGACAGAACCTAAAAAGTGAATTACTAGAAATAAGCTGTGGCAGATGTTGTCAAGTGCTCACTCAGCAGTTAGTCTTCCCTTTTCTTTCACTAGAGAGACATCATTTTGCTCATGGTAGCCGCAGTGGATGAATAGCAGCTCTTCTAGGTGAGACAATGTACATTTACTTACACAGGTTGTGCACAATACAACAGTTGTGGTCATTTTTCCTTGCCATCGGTCTAAGATAATTATAGCAATTCTATTCCCTTTTGCTTGCAGATAGGGTGGCCACATGACATTGTTCTGACAGTAAGACATAGGGTAAGGTGTTTGAGCGACTCTGGGGAAGCCTAAGGATGAAAAGCCAACATTCTAAGAATAACAGAGTTATGTCAACATACTAAGGATAACAAAAAGTTTGCATCCTTGATGACATCACTCAGCCACTGAACCAAGCCCAGAACAACCTATTTAACAAATTCATGTTACAGGGAAAAATAAACCTCAATTTGTTTAAGTAGTGTCATTGGGTATTCATTACTTGCAGCCAAAAACCTTCCAAACAGATATCTATATCTATATATCTACATCTGTATCTATATCTATATCTATCTATATCTATATCTATATCTATATCTATATCTATATCTATATCTATCTATATCTATATCTATATCTATATCTATATCTATATCTATCTATATCTATATCTATCTATATATATGTATCTATATACACATATATACATATATGTGTGTGTCTATATATGTATATATAGACATACACACACATATATCCATTCTTTAGAATACATGGTACATAAAATTAGGCTCATCTTCTATCGATATACAGTGGAGAGTTTGGGGAGATAAAACTTAATAATATGTCTGACATTTGCTGTGTTTTAAATAAAGACAGCAAATCACTATAAAGTAATTATTGTTATAAGGTATGAATCATTTATGTGATCGTTCTTATTTATTAATAGTAAATCAAGATGTTTACATTGCTCTGCCAAAAGTCTATGAGATAATTTTTTCTCTCTTCCTCCTAATAACTCTGAAATATAAACCATATGGAAGAAGAGTTCTATTTTGCCTAAGGAGTTGAGAGGCTTCCTGAGAGGGGAGGTATCAAGAGCTTAATCTTTTTTTTTGCCTGAAGCTTAAATCAGAGAAACCTGTGGGGATGGATTGAGGTAGTCCTCAATCCAGTTGTCAGAAAAGGTAGCAAAGCCACTGGAAAAAACAACTATGTGTTTAAAACGGACAGAGCTAGTGGCTGGGTATGAAGCAAAATTGGGGAATGATGAGGGGAGAGGTAGGTAAATCCTGAACCTGGTCCACCCAGTACCCTTGGAAGCTGACTCATACTTGAGGTAGTAGCTGTGTTACTGAATCAAAGTTTCTGTAACTTTGAGAACTCTGCCCAAGCCAATGTGGAGCTATTTTTCAGCAAAACACTAAAGAATGAGTTTTTCTTCATAAGAAAAATTACAGCAGAGGCAGGAATCTGCACCTGGATACAGACCAACAGTTGGGGGGCACCAGTCATATTGATTAGGCAAATCCCTTTGAGCGAGTTATCTTTCATCATAGCAAAATTCTCCACAATGGAGAAACTTAGCTGCTGTATATCAGAGGTTTCATGTGTACGTGTCTGTGAGGGTCAGGTAGGCAATATAATGAGTTGGCTTGATGTAATCAACAATTATTGGTTAAGTCAACCACTATTTATCAGGCACTGGTCTAAGTACTTGGAACACATCAGTGATAAAACCAGCCCAACCCAACACAACAAACAAAAACAACTCATGTCTTTGGAGGGGTGGGGATGGGGTTTACAGTTTAGGAAGGAGCGTTTATATATAGTTGTGTCGTATGAAGATAAATGTCAACTAATAATCCTAGTGTAGGCAATAAAAAAAGATGGGGTCTGTGCCAAAGAGTTCTGCATGTGCCCTGCCTGAAGGGGCAACCATGGTCAGCCCAGGTGACTGTTGCAGGCAGGAAGGTGGGTCCAGGGTCACAAGCCTACTGATTTTTAAGCAGAAGTTATAAATCCATGTTTTTGTGTCTAACTTCCTGGTTTTTAAATATAGGCATGTTCCAATGTAAAATATTGTGGAGACTATGTAAGATGTTATTTAGGGAAACTGGGTGATGTGTATGTGTAAATTCACTATACTGTTTTTTGCAACATCTTGTGACTTGAAATTATTTCTAAATAAAATTTTTTAAATAAAATATTGCACGTACTAAAATGTGTGGTTTGGATGCAGCTTATATGTTGTCAGTTATGAGTCATTTGCTCTAAAAATGATTCTTTGGTAAAGAAAAATTTAAAGAGTTATAATATCCATTTGTGAGTTCATTCTTTATCCATCTATTTATTCAAAAACTACTTATTGAGGATATGTGTTTTAGAAGTGCTGAGCAATATCAGTAAACAAAACAGATCCTGAACCATAGTCAATGAGTAAATTATATAGTATTTTAAAAAGTGATAAATGCTATGGAGAGAATAAAGTGAGGTAAGAAGGTTGGGGAATGCTGGATAGAGAGAAGCTAGCAATTTAAAATAGATTAAGTAATCCAGTTTGGCTTGGCACTGCCCTGATAAAACATAATGCTGGGGTGAAGGCATGGATGTTGTCTTGTTCTGAAGTTTGTGCCAGGGATTAATGATGAGCACAATTACGTCTAGATCCCCTAGTGGCGGTGTTAACCCCGCCCCCCAGCCTGGCAGTACAGTGACCAACCATCAGTTGTTATTGCTGAAAGTGCTAGCTAGCCATGTTCTATAGACATAGATGTGGAAGATTGTTCAAGATTCCAATGAGATTAGTAGGAAGTAGTCAGGTGGCAGTCACTCCTGTTACCTTTCTTGAGAATCAAAGTTTTTAAGCAGCTTGCTCACAATCACCCAGAACACTAAGAATTAAAGAGAAAATTACTCAAAATTTCATTGCTGAATGTAACTCTTTCTTTCATTCTGCACATATATTTGTACTTCTATACAATATATTATTAAACAGCATGTAGAATAATAACTTTTCATGGATGCATTAGGAAGCTATCATTTAGATGCATACACATAAAATATTTCCTGATTGTTAGACATTTAGGTATTTTCTATTACTTCGTTATTATAATGTAGCAATGAATGTGAGTGAATATGTGTGAATTTGTATATTTCAATTTTTAAATATTTCTTGCTAAAATATATTTCAAAAATATTGTACCAGTTTATGCTTCTACCAAAATAATTGCCCTGTATCTTTGCCAATACTGTATGCTATCATTTAAAAATTCCAACTCTTTTAGCTTGAGTGGCAAGAAGTGGAATTATTTTATTTTGCATTTTTTTTGGATGCACTAAGCTCCAAGAACACTTTGTTACTTAGGATCTTAAATAGGGAGTCTGCAGAGAGACTCTCCTTCCAGATTGTTAAAATGTTTTTCTATCTGTTTAGATTCAAAGTTTTTGCCTTGGGTTTATCTGCTAGCTTGATCTGTGACCTTGGATAATTAATGAAGCACTCTAGGTCTTTTTTTCTTAAAAATGATGATCACTGTAAAATGATAGATCACTAAAGTTCATTCTGTAATTTTAAAATGAGAAGTGAGATGTATTTAATATGATTTTTGATTGGATGGTTCTAAAATATAACATCAGGACTGAGCTGTTAACTCGTTAAGTTGCGACCCAAGGCTAAATAGAACTGCTGCAAATTCCAACATTTTGTACTTTTAAAAATTCACAACATCTGCATAAACTAGTGTTTGAACTTTGCTTTTGTGTCTTGAGAGGCAACTAAACATGTAAATATTCTACACAACCTCTTTTATTTAAGTGTGTGTGTGTGTGTGTGTGTGTGTGTGTGCATTTTTTTTACAGAGAGAATTGTGCCTGGTCATACAATTCACAGTGCCAATTAAACATCATAATGCAATTTTTTAATCCTCTTTTCAATACCTGTACACGCTCCCCCTAGTGGTTCTAGCTATTTAAAATTCTTAATGAGCATTCAAACCGACTTAGTTTCTAGCTGTAATGTACCAATGCTTAAATTTGTTCTCTTACAGCCTTTTTGTCTATCCAGAATCATTATTGCTTTTTAATACATCATTTAAGGTGAGGGTGAATGAAAAAGACGGGGAAATGATTTTCAGCCATTTCACTTGGCACAAAAGGAAATGAGGTAATCCATTGACTCAGTTCAGTAGAAATTTATTTGTCAATACATGTATAGAATTAAGGTAAACAGAGAACTATAGGACAGTCTCTGACCCCAGGGAGCTGATAATCTGGGGATGAGGGGTGGGTATATCATCCCCTGTCATGATTTTAGTTGCTGGCTTCCATCCTCACTAGTGTCCTCTGAAAGGTTTGTGATCTCACTGGGTTTCCAGTCCCACAATCCCTGCTGGCCTCCACAGTTGAGTCCTTTCAACACAAACATGACACCCCTTTGGATCTTATGATCTTCTCTCAGTACTTACTCATCTCTCTGGGGGAACAGGAATGGTGAGCATTCCTGTTGCTTTATTGTATCACTCTGAGGCCCAGGGGGAACTTCGCTGGGGGGCTATGTCTGCCACCTGTGGCTTCATTTCCACTTTACCACTGGCTGTAGATTCAGCCTTCATGTCTGTAGGTGGGGCACATGTTCCATGTCTTCTTTCAAAGGGTGCTGCACCTAAGCATCTTGCGTCTCTCTCTAGATCTCCTCCCCTCTCCAACTCTGAGAACTCAATTCAGGCAGCGGGTGGGGAATCACATGCCTTCCTGCCAAAACTTTTGACTAAAGTTCCAAATATTATAGTGGCTGTCCCTAGTTCCTTTCTGACCCTTCTATCTTGCCTCTTAGAGCAATGTCAAGTCATGGCTTGGATAGAAAAGAGTCAGGAAAAACATGTCAATTTCTTCCTTATCCCAAGACAAAGGTATTCCAGTAGGAAGGGTGTCATCCTTGCAAAGATGCTCAAAGTTTAAGAAGAATGAGGGGAAAAAAGAGCAATAGCACTTCATTCAGAGATTACGAGGCCATTATTACATTTAAGAAATAAATTTCAAGCCTCTGATAGTCTGGAGATGAAGGAAAAAGAAGGCAGTGAGTGAGGAGGCTTAACATTTACTATGTACCAAGCTCTGTTTTAAGTGCATTAGATGAATGAACTCATTTAATCCTTAAAACAACTCTATTTACTCCTCTTCTTGCAGATGCAGATTGAGGTTCAGACTGGTTCAGGCATTTGTCCCAGGACAACACACAGCTAGTAGTGGGGAGAGCCAGGCTGGCTCTTAAGTCCCTAGATGCTGCTGTGGTGGGTGAGGGTCTGGCGAAAAATCAGAGGCAAAGAGGACCCAGGGATTTAATTTTAGACTGAGGATATCTGAACAACTATGGAGAAGAGAGAAGGAACCGATAGAATGGTAAGAAAACCTATCTTTAATAAACATTTATTCAACCACTAACACACAAGATAGAAAGGGAATAAGAGGTGATAGAAGAAGCAGGCAGGAGACGAGACCACAGAGAAGAGGTAAGCCTGGGTTAGGAGTCGAGATGCCTGTCCCTGTGAGACAGCCCCAAGGTCTGAGTGAAGCTGTGGGTAATTCTGAGCTTGAATAGGTGTAGGACAGCTGTAGAGGGAGGAGGAGGCTATGAACCACTGGGAGGATGACTTTGATTTTCTCATTGCAGAGAGATCAAGTCGGCTGAGAGTGAGAAGGAAGACTGGGAAACTTAGGGCTGTGGAAGATGTCTGGAGTAGTCTCCGTAAGGAATGCAATAAGGAGTCAAATTAAAAGAGAGGAAAAAATTGCGAGTCACATTAAAGCATTATTATTATGACAGTCCAATTATGTACCAGACATTATGCTGAGTATATTATCTACTTTTCTTCACAGTAGCCTTGCATGATAAAGATGATGACTCTGACTTAACTGAGGACAATGAAAAGCAGAGAATTTAAGTAATTTGCTCATGGTTACTCAGCTAAGTGGAATAACTTATACGGAAATTCAGGTGTTATGAAATTTGGAGGATTTTCCAGCACCGAGAGATGACATTTGAGGTTGTGAGAACAGAAAGTCCACAGAGAGGGTGGATATGAGTGCCTGTCGCCAAAGCCTGTGTGTTTCTCCTTCCCAGTGGAAGAGAAGAATGAACCTGTAGCAGGCCCCGCTGGCACACACTGTGCCTTTCTCATGTGAGTCTTGGCAACTTGAGAGAAGGAAAAATAGATGACAGGCACCCAGAGGTGGGGACTGATGTGCACTAATGGCTAGGTGGATGAGAAATGCTGGAGGTGAGTCCTGCATCTTCGGGTCCTCTTGAAGTGTAGTAATAAGTTATATCACTTCAAGTCAGTTTACACTTAGTGCCTTTGAAATTTATACCATTAGTTTGAATTTTTACATTGTGCAGAGTCTTGGCTCTTTAGCTATCTTTCTTTGAATTTTTCTTTTTCATCTTTTGAGATCACTCTGTAGAACAGGAGACCATAGGTTTAGAACATCTTGGTAGAAAAGTCTGCATCTTCAGAACTGGTTGGGAGTATGTTTAGCTAAAAATTCTGTTGGTGATATCTATTTTCTTCTCACAGCCATGTAGATGAATAAATTCTCACCCTTAATTTTATCTTTCTAAACAAAATAAAATCTGATATCTGTTCAGAAACATTTAATAAGGAAAAGGCAGTTTGAAAAAAAAGGTCAGTAAGACACAAGGATGTGTGATATTTGTTGAAAGTGCCTGTCAGAGTCTGAGTAATGCAGAGGGGCCAAGGGAAACAAGATATAATTAAGGAGAAATTCAGTCCCTCAAGATCAGTGAAAAGTGAGTTTATGAATCCTGTGAGGTAGGAGGCCAAATGAGATCTAATTGTGTCTTATTTAACTTGGCCTTTTATATGATAATCCTTGGCTCTCTGCAAATCAAACTGACCTTACACTATAATGTGTTTTTCTTTTTGTAAATGTGAAGTATTTCTGATCAAACAATAGTTACTCGACTAATAAGGTTTTCAACTATAAATGTAGACTACTCTCTAATGGAAACCATATTACTAGTGGAAAGAGTTCCATTTCTTATGAACATATTCTAGCTCAAATAGTTCTCACAGCAGGATCTCTAACAGGGCCCAGAAAAATAGGTCAAGAAATAATACTTTTGCAAAGATTCGCACGCTCAGTTTAAATATCCTGTAAAAATAAGAGACTAGTTCATCTAGATAAGTAGATGTTCATGATTAGGAAAAAAAGTTTTAAGTATTTTCAATGCCAAATTGTCTTTTAGCACAATAGAAAACAGTTGAACTATAGAAGAATCCACATCAGACATAGTCCTCAAGCTAATTGTCTCAGGGTTTATATTGAAATATATAATATTTTCTAAAGGGATTTAACTTTTTATTTATTTTTGTCAGGACTTCCACCAAAGTCTCAAGGCCTTGGCTCTAGGTGGCCAGGGTTCTAGTCTAAACTTGGCCATTAACTCATAATATGCATTTAGGCAAATCACCATTATCTCTTGGACTCCATTTCCCACCTGTAAATTAGTGTTCTGAACCAGATGATTGCCAGGTTCTCTTCCTGCTCTAAATATATATAATTTTATTTGACTTTGAGCCTTTGTGAATAATCTGAATTTGAATAATGTCTAAAGGAGAAGGTGGTCTCTCAGTGCCTTTAGTTTTGTTCTTCCTCCCTCCTTTTCTCTCTGCCCCGCACCCCCCATGGGTGTCTGTCTTTCTGTGTCTCTGTCTCTCTCTTTCTCTCTCAGCCTTAAAAATCTTTGAAAGGCCTTTTCCTTGAGAAACCAACAGGTCATATCCTAGGAGAACTAGCATCTGACCTGGCTCCTTGTGGAAAATACTTCAGGCCTGGATGAAGAAAGAGAGGACCATAATGAAGGCAGAGTGGACAGAGAAGCTTTCGTTCTGAGGACTTGTAATTGCCCTAAACTCATATAGACTGAATTCATGCCTATCTACTATGGAGCCTTGTGTAAGAACATTCTGCCATAAAATGTTAACAGTGTGAGTGACCTTCACTGGGTTTAACGATTCACTGATTGTAAAAAATGTTTTACCTAGAATAACAATGCATATGTATTCCTGGAGCCTATATCCACTGACCTGGAAGGAGGCCCCCCAGAAGTGTGCTAAGTGGTCAAGGGAAGCCAGTTAGAGTTTATATTTATCTAACTAGATAATTAAGTGAACTAAAAGGTCTTTTATTATCCTTATGTGGATTACGTACTTTGTAGGGTATCCATGGTCATTATTAAAACCATGTGTATTCTTTGTCTCATTTCTGAGCACCTTCTCTGAAAATCAATCCATACATGTTCAGGAATGCAAATCACTCATTTTAGAGTCAGTGTAAACAAACACAATTAAGGAGGCAAATTTTCTTCAGAAATTATCTAATGCCTTCTGCATTAAAATGGAAATGACTTTTGGCCGCTCCCACTTACTCATGGTGGATAATTTTTAAGTTCAGATCTGATTATCCTGGAAAAACAATTTTGAATCTCAACAGGCTTGATCTAGTCTCCCATGTTTCTCATTGTGACAGGTAATCTATGAAAATGACTGTCTTAGAATTTTAAATCCAACATTCCTAACACTGGAGTCAAGATAATCTCATATATATAATATGTAGGTAAAACTCAGTTTGAGAAGTGGTGTTAAAGTGAGCAGAAACTTTCAGGATTTTGGAGTCAAATATTTGTTATGTAGGAAAAAGGGACTTGCAGCTGTAGTCTTGATTATCAAGAGGAAAGAAATCAAATAGCTTCAAAAATTTCCATTAAAGTCATGTTTTAATATAGTCTTGCCAAGACTTAAGGACTTACATAAAGAAAGTAAAATTTCTTGATCCACAGAGTTGCATATTATGTCATCTTCTGTTCATTGCTCTTTGTTAAAGCTAAAAGTAGACTAGTATTCAATGCCTTACTTATTTCATACTACTACAAAAATTTAGTCTACAGTAGCTAATACTTTTTTATAATAAAAGACATTTTTGGTTGTAAATATTCTTTAGAAGATATTAATAAGTCAAAATATGAAAGTGAGACCTATGAGAGTAATTTTATGAAACAGTATTTTAAGATAATTTAAGAATATTAAATATATCCTGTTAAATAGACATTTTTATTTATTAAAAATTATTGCTTATTATAGATCTAAAAATTTAATTAGTATGTCAGTGTCCTTTATATATTACTTTAAAGGTGTTAATGTATTTAAAATTCTATTTAAATATTTAAACTTAGAATATTTAGATTGGTAAATATGTTCTTTTAATTGTTTTAATTTTAAAATTATTTGAAATATTTAAAGTTTAATTATACAAGCAATAAATAGGTACATTTTCTTGGTAAAAATTAAAACTCTAACAATATGGATAAAGTCCTTTTTGACTAGCATCTAGAATCTAGGTCACCTTCCCAGATGATGTGAGCACTGCTATCTGTTTAGTGCATATCCTTCCAGACAAGTGCTATTTACATGTACACATACACATAAACACATATATATACATATATATATATATATACATATATATGTGTGTGTGAGTTTGTGTATGTGTATTTCCTTCAGAGAATATAGAGTATTTTGGAGTGTGTTAAACATAAGTGGTATAAAGTAGCTGTGTTATTCCATAGCTTGCTTCTTCACTTGGTAATACCTTGAGGAATTTTCCACGTTAGTACATGTAATCAACTTTATTATTTTAAGCTGCTCCTTACTATTTCAAGGAATAGCTATTACAAATTCATTTTCTATTCTAATTTTAATGGGTATTTAGGTCATTTCCATTTCATTTATAAAGAATATTGCAATGAATTGTATGCCTTCTCACAACCGTTAAGTTTGAACAGAATCTTAAAGAGATTTGCTTTCTTTTCTGAAGCTTTGGCACAGCTAATTCTAAGTCTCCTAAAGTGTTATTATTTACCCTTAAGCCTCTGTCAAGGCATTTCCTAAACAAACACCATTCTCTCTCTGAGAAACATTTTGAGGGCAGCTACTAAAGTAATTAAAAATTTTCTCACCTTGTTTTGTTTATGTCCTGAGTGCTTAGCACTTAGAATAGCAAATAGTTGATATCTTTTAAGTATTTTCATTGAATAAATAAATAATATACTTTGGGCACAAAGAGCATTGAGCTGGGATTGAGAGGAGCTGGGCTTTTGTGATTGGGTTTGTCATCCTAGATATGAGACGAATTGCTTCTATCTTTTTCTCCCTCCTCAGAAGAGAGGCGGTTGAGCAAGAGCTTTCAAAGCTCTCGCCCATTGCTCTACTTTGTGGTTCTCTTTTGTTTTGAGGGATCTGGGGGAGCTTTCTAGTAGATGCCAAAAAAGTATATGATTATATCATAGTTTATTTAATTTTCACAGAAATGTACCCCGAATTTAAATATATGTTTATAAATTTCTCAAAAGTGTGCGTAAAATAAAAAAGTCAGAGCTTGAGGTAATCTGTCACACTAAAAGAACATGCTTATGAATTTAGGTATTAATCCTAAATATTAAAGGCAGAAAAGAGATCTCTAGGGATTAATGGGAAAAAAATACATTGGTGATCATTTTTAGAAAACTATTATACTTTTTTAAAGTAAGAAATCAGTGATTAAATTTTTTAAAAGAAAAGTATATTCTGGACTTGAGACAATAAGTTGTTTGTTAGGTACTTCTTTTCTTAGATTCCTATATTGATTAGTTAAGGAATATATACTGACTTTTTGGTTTTTTTAAATCAAATATGCCTGCAGACCAAAAGAATCCATGATACTCTGTTTTAAATGAGTTAGTTCTTTTAAGATAGCTTTAAAATGCTCCCCAAAATTGGAGCATTTATGAATTTAGATTTATAAATCAAGAGGGAAAAAAAGAGTATGCATAAGTAAATGATTCATTTCCTATAAAGCTCTTTCCTCCTTTGTTGTGAGGGCAAAATGAAGGAGGTATGCTTTATATAAATTCTTTTACTGAAAGGAAAGGCTTAAGGAATTTAAAAAACTAACAATATATATAAAACCCCAAATTCTCATATCATTGTGTAGTGGGTAATTTATTTTTATGATTTAAAATATTTGACCCTTGAGCACGTTAAATATTTTTACTTAAATGGAACTCAGTCATGATTAAATTACTGTTTTCTTAAAGTCAGTATGGTTCTGATTGAATTACTAGAGTTTTATTTGAAACTATCTGATTAGAACACCCCTGAGGGTTTTATTCCTTTTCGATTAGTGTATGCTTATTGTTTCTTCAATAACAACAGTCTTTGCTTAAGAATTCTTATATAAGTGTAACATGGTAATTGTGCTTATTACTATTTTTCACTAAATTAATAGACATAGACTTTAAACTTAGGTTCTCAATCCTCTTTGAAAATATTAATTTAATAAACATGCGATAGTCTTTGTAAAATGATAACTTTATTAATTATAGAACTGGGAAACAAAGGAATTCAGTAGCTAATTTGTGTAAATACCATGATTTCATTGCAAAAGAAGAAGTACATAATGACATTTCCTTCTTCCTATTTAAAGAGTAACTAAGATTTATTGAGAGTTTACTGTGTGTCAGGACCAACATTAAGGTAGGTTAAATTACTGTAAAGAAACCAAACAACAAATTAATGGCTTAAAGAATGTCAAATTTTATATCTCTCTCAGGTAAGAACCTGAGCTAGTTGCTTCGGCCATTCAGGGACTCAGGCTCACTGTAGTCTGTGAGGCCTTTCAAGATCCCTCTGATGCCATTCCAGCAAGTGAGAAGTAGAATTTCAGTGTAGAGGATTGTGTGTACAAGGTTTATGGTCTAGGAAGTGTCATTTTACTTACAGGCCATTGGCTGGGGCTTAGTCATATGACCACACCTAGATGCAAAGGGGACTGGGAAATAGAGTCTTTGGTTTTGCAGCTATTTCCCAGTCTCTACCATCATAAAAGAAAAAAAAAACACATTTGGTAGATTCTTCCATGACATTTACATAATTATATGCTTTAATTACTACTCTGAACTAATATTTTATAGAAAGGGTAATCAAGGCTCACAGGCCTATTTGGCTCCAGAGTAAAACAGAAGTTGAAATATAGCTTAATCAATTGAATTTAATAATTGTAAATATTCCTCTTTTTCAGACAGGTTTCTCAGAATAAAGAATAAATGAGTGTGTTGTTTGACTTGACAACAAATCTTTAGGTTTTTATTACAACCATAGGTACTGCTCTAAAAGAGCTGAGGACATTTGGGAAGTTTTCTAATTTAATTAAATTACTTTCATTTCAAATCCATTTATTGTAGCTCTTTTTGCCAAGTAGTGTTGGCTGAGTCTACACCTATTCCTCATCACCTTTTTGCTTGTTTTTCTCTAACTCAGAAGTGGAAAGCTGGAATTCCCCTGGCCCATTTCATCCTGTGGTGGTCACTAGGTACAGTTCTGCCAATGAGATGTAGAGGAGTATTCCAAGACTGGCTTCTTTTCACAAATAAAAAGAGAAAGCTTCTCAAAGAGAAGGCTTCAGGTCTATTTACCTTACTTTTTCCTAGAACATGGATGCAATTTCTAGAAGTACACTGGCCACCTCACTCCCATGGAGATGATGGTCTATATGACAAAGATGCAGAATGGGAAGATAGAAAGTTTCTGCTACCTTTATACAACCACCCTGGAGGGCTCATCTCTTGTGATTTTCTATTATTTGTTGTAGAAAGCAATCTATATACTCTGAATGTCTTACTTCCAGTTCTACTTGCTTCCTTTTTTCTTTCCTTCCACTTTCCTTCCTCTTTTTCTTCTCCCCTCTTTGTTTTTCCTTTCTAACCTTTCTTACTTTTTTATATCAGATGATGATAACTTGAGATCAATCCAGAATTTAGCATTTGCCCCTATGCTTAAAATACCGGAAGTATTCAGTGGGTGTGGACCAAAGAGTGGTGGTGTGCCAGGAGAAACCTACCACAGAAAAAAACTACTCCCTCCCTCTCTCCCTCCCTCTCTTTTTCTTTCTCCCTCCCTCTCTTTCTTTCTTTCTTTCTTTCTTTCTTTCTTTCTTTCTTTCTTTCTTTCTTTCTTTCTTTCTTTCTTT
>PVKZ01008711.1:0-14418 GCA_004027375.1 Macroglossus sobrinus
TCCCCCTCTTCCTCCTCCCCCTCTCCCTCCTCCCCCTCTCCCTCCTCCCCGCCCCATCCCTCACTGCTCTCTGGGCTTCCTGACATCTCATCTTCCTGCACCTCGATGCCGATGGCCTGGCTCGGTGGAGATGATAATTACTGCATTAGCCCAATGGCCTGGGGAGAGGTTGGGGTTGGGGGGTGTCGCCTGAGAGCAGCGGGGAGAGGAAGGTTCTTTATTAAATGCAGATGTTTTTAAATCACTGTAATTAACTGGAATGGACACTACGAATCACGGGCATAAAAGCTAAATGGGCTTTTGTTTTAACTGTTTGTCATTTATTTGAAAGGGTCACTGGAGAATATACACACAGAGAGATAGTCGTGTGCTTCCTGTTTGCTTTCGCCCGGCAAAGGCTTTCTGTGGGCACACGTACGTGGTGCGTGTGCGTGTGCGCGTGGATGTGCACCCACACGTGCACACACACACACACACGCCTCTCCCACGCCCTCTCTCCGCGTCCGTCCCCGCGCGCGCATGCGCACACACGCAGCGAGCTAGCGGACGGGCATGCGCTGGAGGGGGACACGGGCTCCACCCTCGCTCAGGCGTCCGCGCAGGCCGTGGCACTTCCTGTCCCCGAGGTCCCACGGCAGGTGGCTCTTTGGTGGACACTCACCGAGGCTGGAGCTGAGCTGTCCGGCTCCGATTACCACAGCGCGGGGTGGGGGCAGGGGGGGCGTTCCCATGGAGACGTGCCGCCCGAAACGCTGCCTTGTCCCATGAAACAAGTTTGGGGAGCCAGGCTCCCCCCACGTCTGGCCTCTCTTCCACGTGGGCACATTCTTCCCAGTTTCATCAGCGGGAAGGGGGCAGGGTCTGGCCGTGGCAAAGAGGAGACCTTGGAAAGGTCTCCCTGGACGAACCCCTCCTCCTGCCCCTCTCCCCGGGCCTGCACCCGAGACTCCTGGCTGGCGGGAACAGGGGTGCAGCTTGTCCATGGCTCATGGCAGAGAGGGAGCCAACAGGAGAGGCAGGGGGGTCGGCAGCAGCAGAGATGGGCGGACGTCCTGCCGTGCCTCTGGGCCAGCCTGAACCCACCCGCTCAGAACCGCCAGGAGAACCCAGCCCCTGCATGTCCACAGAGCCAGGGGCTGTGCTGCCCCATGGAACCCTGACAGCCTGACAGCCCGGTGCCCACTCCCGCCCCGGCTGCCAGGGACCCCCCCAGCTCGTGCCCGCCTGGCCCACCCACGTCCACCATTGTCAAGGTTGCAATTCAGGTTGCAATCTGAGTACACCCCAAATCCAGCCAGGACCCAACACCCATGAGCGCGCGCCCCAGTGCCTGCCGAGAGTGTCATCTTTTCCTTGCAGTGCGGTCCACGGAGACATCCTCACACAATCCAGTTTCGAGGTCACTCCCAGCCCCCCTCCCCTGGCACAGCCCTGGAGCTGCTCGTGGGCTGTATTTCTCTGTCCGGGTTCTCTGGGCCAGTGGCCTTCAGACCCTCTCGGCCAAGACCCACACTGAGGGCCGGATGACACGACATACCCTGAGCCCAGTAACTCGCTTGCACACGTGTATCAAAATCAGTGCGTCGCCAGTGGGTCTCACTCACCCTCACGTGGGCCTTGCATGCTGATACTGTCCAATCCATTCTACTTTCCTAGCTCTTAACATTATCTTTTCTATTCTAGTCCTATTTCTCAAGCCCACGCCCCTAGTTTGAAAACCGCTTCTCTCGGGCAAGCCTGTGGTCTCGCTACGCCAAGCGCCTGCCGGCTCTCTGGCGTCTGAGGTCTCGCTGCCCGCAGAAAGCTCCCAGTCCTGGCCTGGCTCTTCCTTTCTCTCCGCCCAGAACAAACATCCAGAAGGGCGAGCGCCCCTGCCCCCAGCTCTGACGTCATCACACCACCCTTTCTCATCACTTCCTCTCCCGGTCACCTTTTTCTCTGCCATCACTGAGCTCCGTCTCCCTATCCTCTTCCTCGTGGATTCTTCCCATTTGTCCGAACTCTGAAAATGTCTTTGTTATTTGGACAACACAGCTTGGGTCTCCAAAACCTCGAGAGATGGCGGCCAAGATATCCAGTGCATTTCAACGGAAAGAATCCACGTGCGTGTCTGGCCCCGAGAGGAGATGCTCTGAATTCGTGTACAGGGTTTTGGGGGGAAGGAGAGGAGCTGAATGTTTGCTGCTGAACAGCTGCTGTGTGTCCGGAGCTCTCCGTGGGGTTCTGAAGACACCCCTCACTCAGTCCTCCAGGGATCTTCTGAAACAGGGTCTTATTAACACTGTTTGACCAGGAGACTCGGAGAAGTCAGTTACCCAAGGCAAGGACTAACGCAGGGGAGTTGGGAGGGGTGGCGAGAAGCACTTGAGGACAGCGAGGCTCTGCTGGGAGCCGTGACCATGGCCACACAGGTCCCAGGCGAACTTGGACCCGTCCTCCCCAAGGCCTCCATACCGAACACCCCACACTCATCTGACGTATGCGCCCCTCCCAGCTGTCCATTCCCCAGCCGAAGCCCACTGTTCTCAGCCACGCAGACATGGAAGGGAAGGAGGGAGGGAAGAAATGACGAGAAAGAGAAGAAGAGAGCGAGACAGAAAGAGACCAAAAAAGAACGACAAATAAAAATAATAACATCCGTGCACACCACACCTCCATTTGAAAGCAAATATTTTATTTTATTTTTTTCACTCTCCATTTGTCTCAACGAATGGAGATACATCTTATAATCGGTGTCGAGAGACACGCATCCGCTAACCTACATCTGACAATCATGGCGAATCGGAATAGAAAAAAAAAAAATGTGGTTCGAGGCGCTCCCTGAAGTCGCCAAGGTGACTCACAACACCTGGGCCGTCCACACGTCACCGTGCGGCTTACGGACACGGCGCGTGTGGGCTTCCCTGGTTTGCTCTCGGGAAACCCTTCACATATCCACGCACGGGTCCCCCGCAGTTAACCACCACACTGATCTGGGGCCTAGGGTATGTTCTGATTGCCACAGCCTCACGCATCTCTTTCTAGCGTCCATCCCCAGCGTGGGGTGGTTTTGTTTTGCTGTCTTCTTGCTTTCTGCAGCAACAATTAACCCAACGCACCACCTTTCGGTGGCTCTGGCGGGTCAGCCACCTCCGAGGCCGCCAGAGGAGCGCGGTGCTTTGCACTGGTCCCCTCTGAGCGACGGCTTTCCAGAAGCCAGGCTGCACGAGGCGGGCGGGGGGCGGGGAGGGTGGCGTTTCAACTGTGCGATCCTGGTAATTAGAGAGAAGAGGCCCCTCAGGTAGCTGCTGAGGAAGGTGCCTTAATGGGACCCCGTTTCACACGGTCCAATTTTCAATTAAATGAGGCACTCAGCTCCGTCCCTTAGGAAATCACCTCGGAGCCCGTAATCCCTAGATCTTCCTGCGGTTATTAAGTCTCAGGTCCTCCCTTCTGAGCCCTCTGCAACACACCGCAGTCAGTGTTTACCCGGGGATGATCCGCGCCCCCAGGTTCCAAGCCCCAAGGCAATACCAGTCAAGAACAGCGGTTTCTTCCTCCTCCTCCTCCTCCTCCTCCTCCTCCTCCTCCTCCTCCCCCGGCTGGCACCTCTCTGCTCATCACTGTTGCTCATGATCTTGAACTTGCTTCTCTTCCTGACTGTCAGCGGAAACCGGAAGCAGCATTCAATGGTTTCGTTATTTACTTATTTATTTATCGAACGGTGCTTCTATAACAAATATATTTTTACCGGAAGTCGGAAGAAAAATATACTCCGGCATTCCTCTCCCCCAAATTCCTCCTCCCTGTCCGACACAGAAAGGTGGTATATATTCTCGTGAATCCAAAATCACTCCAATTCACTACCAAATTTCCTCCCGGCGCTTTATTGCTGGGTTTGCTTTTCGATCCCAGATTCCCCTCCTTGAAGCTTCCTCTGGCAGTTGGAACTTTCGGGCCGAATTCCCTCTGGTGGAGCGTACATTTTTCCACTCTGGTACCCAGGAGATCCCAGCGCGTTCTGGAGAGACGCTGCGTGGGCTTCGGTGCCCGCATTTCTCATCGGGGGGCTCTGGAGTCGCTGGGCCTCGGACCCGGGAGCATGTTAGGGACCCAGGCCTTAACGGCTTCCCCCATTGGACTCACTCCAGTCCTGCAAACTGAGGTCTGGCATCCGTTCTTCGGGAAACCTCTGAGAATCCAGGCTCAGCTCCCCGTCCTCCGTTAGGCCCCAGTGCCAAACACCCCCTACGCATCTAAAATCATCTGTGTCCCCAGCAGAACAGAAGGTTCTTCGCAGGGAGTATATCAGAAAGCGTTCCACCTTCCACAAATGACAGACAACCACCCCGGCGGAATTAAGCACAAGAGAATGTACTGGCTCCAGAGGCTGAAGCTGGGGCTGGCTTCAGGTGTGGCTTGATGCAGGAGCTCCGCCAGTACGATCCGGTTTGCCGTCTACTTCTTGGCTTAGGTCCGTGAACTTCGTTCCCAGAGGGATGCTGTCAGTTTTGTATTTAGTTCAAATGTAAATATGGAATAGTCTCGTTGGGCTGGGCTGGCTTCCCAGGATAGATGGAGCCATCTTCCAACCAGACCCTGTGACTGCGGGGGGATGAGGTGAGTCGACTGAATCCAGGAATTCACGGGACTCATAGGATAACGATAGTAGTCATAGTAATCACGGCAGCTCATTGTCAGAGATCTAAGAGGAGGAGGTAGGTCCCCAAATGAAAACAGGGCGACTATTACCGTAAGCGGGGGCTAGAGCTGAGCCACGAAACCACGTGCCTGCCGCTGCTGGCAGAGATGGCACTGAGCCACCCCGGGCCACCTGAGAACGTTGAGAAATGATAAGAAATGAAAAGGGACCCATAATCTCATCACCCGAAGACGACGACTGTCAGCGTCTGGGGGTGCTTTTCCTTCCGTCTTTGTTCCTGTGTGTAGACATTCTTACGTAGCTGTGGTCATCCGATCTACGTGTTTGCCGTCTTGCTTTTTGTCCCTTACCGCTTCACTTTTCTCACTGACCCTATAGCTTCCATAAAAACACGTAACAACTGCATAATAACACATTGAGATGACATCTACCGATTCATTTAATCATTTTATAATGGGTGGGTTCTACACACAGGCTATTCTAAAAATACAACCCGAAGCATTTTTAAAATTTCAAGTTGGGTGAAAGAGATGCCTCTTGAAAAAGTGGATCATACTCAGACCTCGGGAAGCCACACAGGTGGCCGTAGGCTCCCCAGGACCCCGCTCAACCTCCCCGCTGGTTCTCCTCAGGACGGTGGTTGCCGTAGAGAAGTGTAGGATGCTTTGTTTGGTTTTCCAAATTCTCCCACCTCACCCAGGGAACCACGCCAGGCTCCCTGGTGACAAATTCATCACAGGGATGCAGTGGCCCTCCGAAAATTCTCTTCAGGGAACGATTTTCTGAGATCTCACATGGTGCCTAATGGACCACTTTCTTTCATGGACCGGGATAATCACTCTTTCTTTAAGCCATAAACGTTGATTGGTGGAGTTTTCACTTCATTCTCACCTTCGTGCTTTTAATCTCTCTCTGAATCATTATCTCCTGGATCTGTAGTGCTGTACAATGCCGTGGATGGCGGGTGGGTATCTATAAACCCCTCAACATCACAAGGGGTCCCTCCACCTGATGAAGGAGGCTGTGGAGAGGCTCAGGAGGCAGTCTGCCCACGCCGTGGACGGAGACGTGATGACAACCAGAAGGACGAGCGTCGGGCCTGGCGGGAAAGTGGCCGATGACTTTGGCCTCCCCCTGCGGCTCTGAGACGCAAACTATGTCCGCTCCTTGGGGAAAGAGACAAAGGCTGAAATGGCAGTTTGGAGACATTCAAGAATACAAAGGGCTGTGGGAAATTAATTATGAAGTTGCTGATTGATTCATTCGCTCATTTAGCATGTCATCCAGCTCTTTGGTGTGTGCCAGGCTTGGTGCCAGGCACTGAGAAGTCAAGGTAGGTGGAGTGTCCCCGTCCTCCAGAGTCCTCCAGGTCTCACGGCCTCGTGTGGGAGGGAAAAGCTACAACCCAATGACCAGCGTAGAAGCAGAGCGCTGGT
Organism: Macroglossus sobrinus; assembly: GCA_004027375.1. Taxonomy (NCBI): domain Eukaryota; kingdom Metazoa; phylum Chordata; class Mammalia; order Chiroptera; family Pteropodidae; genus Macroglossus; species Macroglossus sobrinus. The sequence continues at coordinate 6,079 of PVKZ01008711.1, forward strand.
AAAGTGACATAAACGGTTTGTTTAGATGAGATGAAGAGTTCAATCAGGGCCGGCTTCTTGGGAGTGAAACCCGACACAAAGTGGGGGGCCTCCCCCTCGGCCTAATGCTCTGCGGGCGGGCATCGCTGCACTTCCAGTTTGTTCATTCTGCAAAGATTTGTTGAGCGTCTACTATGTGCCAGGCTCGCCTCTGGGCACCGAGGACCAAACAGGTGAATCCAGAACAGGCGAGAACCAATGACTGTGTGAAACGCACAGAATGCCAGAGGGGAGGAGGGGCCAGGGAAGAGAGCGAGCCTGGGGACAAGGCGGGGGCGGCCCCCATGGCCCGTCTGTGCGGTCTGCGCATGCCCGGTGACCGCCCACGACGTGCCACCATCTTGGGCGCCCAGGTGGTTGTGATGGTTGATTTTACATGTCACCTGGGCGGGACGAGGCACCCAGTGGGTTGGTCAAACACCGTTTAGAGGTTGCTGCGAAGGAATTTTTCAGATTTTTTAGATGAGATGAACATTTAAATCAGTAGGCCTCGATTAAAGCAGATTGTCTTCTCTTCCTAGCTCTCACTCTATCCATCCATCACCTATCCATCCATCCATCCGTCCGTCCATCCATCCATCCATCCGTCCATCCATCCGTCCATCCATCCGTCCATCCATCTGTTCATCTGTTCATCTGTTCGTCCGTCCATCCATCCATCCGTCTGTCCGTCCATCCATCCATCCATCCATCCTCCCATCCACCCGTCCATCCATCCGTCTGTCCATCCATCCATCCGTCCATCTGTCCATCCATCCATCCGTCCATCCGTCCATCCGTCCATCCGTCCATCCATCTGTCCATCCACCCATCCATCTGTCCATCCATCCGTCCGTCCGTCCATCCATCCGTCCGTCCGTCCATCCATCCGTCCATCCATCCATCCCTCCATCCGTCCATCCATCCGTCCATCCAGCCAGCCAGCCACCCACCGATCTTTCTCCCCTGCTTTGCTTCCTCTGCAGAGGGCTGACTAACAGTGCAGCGGGAGGCCTGGGCTTTGCTCTCCTCCCTGCTCCCACCCCACTGGCTGCCAGAGTCAGGATGACATGGGAGGGCCCTGCTCAGCCCGGGGTCCCCTCCACAGACACCCCTCCTAGGAGTTTCTGCCACAAACAGCCGGGGCAGCCGCCCCTACCTGTGCCAGGAGTTGGGCCAGGGCGCCTTCTCATCTGCCTCTTCCAGGTCCCCGGGGCTGAGAGCCGGGCACCCAGCACTGGGCATCGTGCTCTGCGGCGATGTGTGGGGGGCGGTGGGTGCAGGGGGAGCTGGGGGGGTAGGCTCTCTCCCCCAAGGCCGAGGGGCTCCGGGGCAGATAAGGCCCCTGCATCAAGCCCAAAGCCTGCTCTCTTTGGCACTTCATGCCCAGCGCTCACGCAGTCCCCACAGAGGGACCGTGGCCTGGCAAGCGGTGGGGAGCCCGTGCCGCGGCCATCTGGACCCCGTGGGACAAGGTCCTTTACAGATAAGCACAGGATTTCTGCTGGAATGCCGGGCCCGGCCCCGCCCCTCCCCCCCTTTTTTTTTGGACATTGAAACGTGTGTCCTTGCTCCAGAACGCTGTCATCTTCCGGGAAGGAACACAGAGGCCATTGTTTACCCTGCCAGCTAGGAGCCGTGCGTGGCCCCTCACACAAAGGCCCGGTTGTGCCCGGACGGCTGAGGCAAGGGCCTTAGATCTCTGGACGGAGCCGCCTGGGCTTGTCGTCCACGGGGATCCAAGGAGCCATTTTCTCCCGCTCAGCAGGCTGGCAGCGCAGGTCCTCACATCGGTCCCCACGGTCCCCACGGGCGCTGCTGCCTTGACAACCGCGGCTCCCCGTGGCCTTCCGAGGGCGGGTCTCAGCCTGAGGCAGGTGCTGTCCTGCAGACCACGCAGCATCTCTCTCCCGCAGAGCTGGGGAAGGAAGTTAGAGGCTGGAGCAGCAGCGGGGAAACTGAGGCCACCAAAGGCCCACCGGCTCGGCTTCCAGCCACTGGGATTCTTATACCACCATGGGGTCGGCCACACGGGCACAGGACCACCATGAGCCAGGCACTTGGAGCCACGAGCTTCAGAAGGCAGCGTGCTAGGTGGCAGAACCACCCCCCCCCCATCCTCCCGCCCCCACCCCCGGCAACAGCAAACTGCTCTCACGTCTTTCAAGAAAACCAACCCACTCCTTCCATCTGCTTTAAAGATGAAGACGAAAGGAAGAAAGGTGTTTCCACATAAATTCAGTAGTTATTAAACATCTGTTCTTGGAGGTCAATTTCAACCTTCAAACAGGTTGAAGCAAAGGAGATGCTTTTTTAAAAGAAGCATTGGTAGCAAAACAGCGCTGCCCCCTACAAACGCAACCTGACACGCTGGGCGTCAGCACCCCTAAATGACAGAGCGCTCCAAGGTCTGTCCCCAGATTCATTACGTGAATTATGGCAAATCCGTTTAGTCAAACAGTATGGCTGCTATTAAGACGGGTCCCACAGAGTTTATTGTAATAACACGGAAAATTATAACGTGAGAAAGTTTCTTATTCATAGATGGAACACGCTCCTTTTTTTCCCCGGAGAGCGATTCAAACACAATTCATACCCTGCGAACATGGCTGTGGTTTTTCAAATTACGCCGCGCTATGAGTCTGGAAGGAAACACATACGAACATGGGCTTCTTTGAGGAATGGGACCATGGGAAATTTTTCTTCTTTCCATCTTTCCATATTTTCTACAGTTTTTCGTAAAGAGCACGTATGACTTTATCATTGGAAAGAATAAAATAAGCAAAAATAAACAAATAGAATAGAGTGGGAAGAACTTCATCATCTCGCTTGTGCCCTGTTGCAGTGTCACATTATATCCAGAGTCTGGCAAGTGGCAGCTGGGAGCCCTGCCCAGGCTGCGCCAGGCGAACACCCAGGACCTCCTGGCTGGCTCCAGGTCACACCAGAGGCCACAGTTAGAGGTTTGGCAACTTCTGAATTTTGCCAAGTTTTGTTTTGTCTGTTTGTTTGTTTATTTGTTTGCCACTCTGGCTACACACACATGCACACCAGAGAACATGCATTTTCGTCTGTGGGGTTCACCATGGTTGGCACCCCTGCGAGAAGCAGGTTCCCAGGGCACCCGGCATGGTCTCCTTCCAGGGAGATAGATGGTCTTTGGTAGATGCTGGAATCCCAAGTGACAGTGACCCTTGAAGCCTGGCAGTGGATGAGACAGCTTCAGAAGTAATCCCCAACGCAAAGGCTGCGTTCCAGAGGTGACTCTGAGAGTCAACAGAGGGTGCCTCCCCCGCCCCCCAAGCTTCCCCTCTGGATCTAAGCACAGAGAAAGAGGTCGCCCACTCACATCCCAGCAGAGTGGCACACACTGTGACAGGCTCCAGGTAAACCTGCTCTTGTTTCCACTACCTCAACTGATTGAAATCTGTGTTTTGAGCATCTGCAGCGAGCCTGGGAATTTCTCTCTGGCCTTGCGCCTCTGATTGTTCTCCCTGTTGATTTTAGCAGGAATTGCAGCTGAGTGTCTGAGGTCAGAATTGTTTCCACTACCTAAGTGGCCAAGAGGGACCCGCTTGCGTTCTCCAAACCGGCTTCTCCACCTTCCCATACACAGAGCCCTGAGCCCGGAACGCTGGTCCCTCCCTCGTTCCCCCGAGACTCACCTACACACCTCGCTTCCCATGTCATCTCTCCCCTGATGACGCCTTCCCTGACACCCGCAGGCAGAGGCCAACCCGTAATGTCTGGTACAGGAAACCATTCGTTCATCAGGCAAATATTCACTGAGTGCCTGTGACGTGCCGCACACTGGGGGTGCAGCCGGGAGCCAGTGAGACACGACTCTCGTGTGGAAGTGGATGGACGCTTAATAAACTGGCCGAAAGGAAACGAGTGGGAACCCGGCCCCACGGTCAGCGTCTAAGATTGGCACTGTCTCGAGTTGACTTGAATAACGGACTGAACACGGTTGGTAATTCGTTTACCCAGATATTCTTAAAGATGAACTGTCATCTGAATGTTAACCTCCCCCCCTCGAGTCCTCCCATTGCTGCCCCTAACACCGCCAATCTCCCATTCACCCTGGCCCATCGTCTGGCTTGTGTCCTGTTCTAGTGTCACATTATATCACATTATGACCCCTCTGGCCTCCTACCCTCCAGTTAGTGGCCAAGTTCGTGTCTCTCTCTCTGAAATACCTCCAACCCTTCCATCATAGCTACCAGGCTACTAATCTTCACGTTATCAACAGCTGTCTTTCTTTCCTTCCACTTGCATTAATTAAACACCTACAGTGTGCCAGGCTCTGTGCTGGTCCCGTGGTCGAGCACCAATGATAGAACGAACTCTCTCTGCTCTCATTCTAGTTGGGGGGAGGGGCGACGAGCTTTGCCAGGTCCCATATACAAATGTAAATGAGAAAATTGATTGCATAAATGAATGGATGGATGGATGGATGGATGGATGGATGGATGGATGGATGACTGATGGCGTGGACTTCTCTAGCCTGGTGGCATTCCACGCTCTGCCTCCTACTTTTGTGTCTTTATAACCCTCGAGGATAACCTCTGTACTATTCTAACTACTGCTGTCTGCTTTTCCTGTCCAGAAAACTCACCTCCAATTCTGCCACTGAACTCTCATTCGTTAGATGGTCTGGGAAAGTGCAGGATGATGGGATTTGATGCAGGAAGGTGGGATTTTGTGCAGAATGGTGGGAATTGGTGCAGGATGGTGGGAATTGGTGCAGAACCAAATCCTCATCGTCTAAGGTGGGACGTCATGTTGTTTCATTGGAAAAATCAAGAAGGAAGGGCATAAGCAAATTATTTTTAGAAATGCGAAGGTTAACAGCGAAGATACAGCTAAAGGATTTGAAAACGGTTGCTCCTGGGGGTAGAAATCGAGAGGGAAGAGGGACGGGGCATGATACAGGAGTTTTAGGGTTGTTTTAAGATTAGAAGTAATTGCCTTTTGAACTGTATAGGTGGATTAGGGTGGGTTTTTTATTATTATTGTTTTTAATGCCTAGAGTGTACCCAGATCAAAATTTAAATAAGAACTAAAAATATCGATCGAGGTGATGTGTATAAATAAAGTGCACAGTGGAATGCCTGGCACGTCATAAGCAACGAAGAAAAGGTCCACGTGACTTTTATCTTTTCCGCGAATCCCGCCACGAAGCAGAGGCCGAAACCTCTACGCTGCGCTTTTTCACGCTACTGGACGAAGCGGTTCCGGCAACAGCTCCGCTCCCGGGCGAATGCCTTCCCTCCCGCGTATCAACACCATCCCGCCGATCAATGGCACATTCACCTTCCGCAGAGTATTTCTTGAAATCCCTGTTGAGAGGCTTTGCCCCAGTGTTCTGATGTGGGTTAGGGTAGCGGTAGCTGCTGCATTCCCGGTTTGTAGATTTCCCTCCTCTCCAGGGACATTTCGGAAACACAGGCCCTTTTCATTACAAGGCCCCTCCCCTGCCCCCACCCCGGGCCCTGAAGCCCTCGGCATCCACGCAGGGGGAGGAAGGAGTGAGAGGAGAAAGTACAGCTGCCTCCCAGTTGCCTAGGTACAGGGCGAAGCACATCACTTCTGCTCACGTTCCTACGGCCGAAGCCAGTCACATGGCTCTGCCCGGATGAGAAGGGGATGCTGGGAAATGTAGTCCCTGGCCGGACAGCCTCTTGCCAGTGAACACTCGCAACGTGGAAGGGCAGTGTGGATTTTCATGAAGGCGCCTCTGCCCCGTTGGCTGGCCTACAGAACCACATCCAAACTCTTGGCTTGGCCCCATGGTTGACTTATTTGTCCAAACCGCGTGGTTCCAAGCTCCCGACAGGAACCGTCTACAAGTCCCAGCCACCACATCTGGCCGTCGTCCCTCCCACTTACTTCTGTGTATTCCGTGGGGCGCATCCCATTCACCTAAACACCGTGGGATCCCATCTTCTCGTACGGATCCCATCTTCTCGTGGGAGACTTTTTCATTTCTGTAGCCACCCCCTGACGGCACCATTGGAACTGAAGTTCTGAGTCACAGAGTTTGAGATTTGGACCGGACCTTAGCAATATGGTTCAATCCTAGCGATTAAAGAGAAGGTACACGAGGCACTGAAAAGCTAAGGGAATCCCCACAATATGGCATTCGCAGCAGACCTGTTCCCCCACCCCCAGCCCCGCATGCTTCAAAGGCAAGGACAGCAGCCTGATGAAAGTCAAGGACAGGTCATGATCTGAACTTGGCCGAGCCATGAACTTGAGTTACGTGCGTTGGAAAAGAGCCGAGCTGACCTCTGGGCACTTGCACCCCCGTGAGGATTTGTTGTAACTGAGAGCCAGCTTCCAAGATGGCCCCAGGAGCGTCACCTCCTGATATTCACCCCTGTTTAGTCCCCTCCCACGCGGAGCCAGGGTCGGTCCCTACCTCAGAGGCGGTAGGGCGCTGCTTCCGCTATTAGATTACGGGGGACTTCACCCTCCGTCAGGATGCTCTCGCTCCTGGATCACTCATTCTGGGGGAACACATGTAAGGAACCGCCCTACGGAGAGGCCCACGTGACAAGAAACTAAACTCTCCTGCCGACCGCCACGAGAGTGAGCTTGGAGCAGATTCCTCCGCCCCAGTCAAACCTTTGGCGACCACAATCCCGTCAGCAGCTGGATCACAGGACTCCGAGCCAGAACCACCCAGCTGGGTCGCTCCCGGGGTCCTCGCGCTCAGAGAGGGTGTGATATAACACAATCGCCGCTTTAAGCTGCTCGATTTGGGGATCATTGTTCCTCAGCCACAGATAACACAGCCATTTTTTTTTTCTACTGGCAATCAAGTATGCATTTTGGTTTCCTAGGGCTGGGGAGTAAACTGAAGATTATATAATGTATATATATATATATATTTTTTTTATTTGGGTTCTATAAAGGTCTCGGGAAATGTCTGTTGTAAATGTTAAACATTCTGGGTATTTCTTCTGTGCGTCTTCAAATAATGGGTACACTACAAAAAAAGAGAGAGAGGAGGAGAGAGAGGAAGGAAGGAAAGAAGGAGGGAGGGAGAGAGGGAAGGAAGGAGGGAGGGAAGGAGGAATGCTATCCATCCTTCTAAAGCCATCTGAATGCCATGTGCCCGTGGAGCTCCCCCCCCCACCCCATCCACCCCTCATATGCGATATCTAGATGTCATTTCTCTGACAGTGCTTTGATGTTGACTTTCTTATGACATTTATCATAGCGTGTCTTAATCCTTCATGAACAAAGAAATATTTACTGAGCACCGGGGGCCAGTTCTGCTCTGTGTGCTTGAGATACATCAGTGTAACATACAAGGATCTTGCACTAGTGGAGCTGACATGCTAATCAAGGAGACAGGAAACAATAAACACAATAAAAAGCAAATTATGCATCATGGACGGTGAGCGATGCTACAGAAAAAAATTAAAAGCAGATCGAGGAGGTAAAATTGCTTCTATCTTTATCATGTCTTTGCATCATCAGCTCAAGAGGGTGGCCTGAGAGCTTGGAATGTCTGCAGGGCGTTGCATTGCCACGTGCCTGCAAATATTTGCTTAATTCATGCAAGGATGAGGGAGCTAGTCTCAGATTGGTGGATTCACTCAGATGGCCAATCCAAGAGTTCCTGGCTGCTAAGGTGAAGCCTGGCTCATAGCTGATGGTCAGATCTATTAACAGATTTGGGCCACGTGTGCTGACCAAGGTCATTCAGTCCTCAGCAAGGGCAATTAGGGAGCCAGTGGGTTACGATCCAAAACGTCACTTTGTGATTCAGACCCAAAGAAACAAAAGCAAACAAAATATATCTGTCATGGTTTAGTGATGTGGTCCTATAGAACTGGGAGGGGGGTCAGAATTTGTTTTAAGAGCAGGCAAAGATTCAAGGAGTTTGTTTCCTGTTAAGGTTAACATACTGCAGACACATCAAAATGCAATATCGTTAATGTAGGATGAAACCATAATTTGTATTCGAATGGCTACGGAGCGCCAAAAGATCTAGCAACAGAATTTTAGACCCAGAAGGAATCTTAGGCCACTTTCCCCTTCATCAAAAAAAAAATTAAATTAAAAGAAGGCGGTACTGTCTTCCATTTTTTACAAACCTCCCCCATCTCTCTCTCACACACACACACACACACACACACACACACACACGCACACACACAGACTTATGTACCTCTGAGTCACCTCCGGTCTGGTCTCAGTGCCAGGAGTGACCCCTTCACAGCCCCTGAGAACAGAGTCCCCACCTCCCATCCCCCTACAGGCCTTTCTACTCGACCCCTTCACACAAACAGACAGACATTCTCCTCT
>PVKZ01008712.1:0-14394 GCA_004027375.1 Macroglossus sobrinus
GGGGGCGTGGCTAAGGGAAGGGGCGGAGCTCGGAGGAGGTTCCCACAGCCCTGCCTGCCGTGGCCACGCCCCTTTTTATTTTTTACATTTATTCTGTATCGAACTTCAGTTGGTAGACGATATTATATTAGTTGTATTAGTTTCAGGTGTATAATATAGTGATTCAACATTTTTATACCTTATATCGTGATCACCCCACTAATTCTACTGATCTGTCACTGTGCAAACTCGTCACGATATTTTTTTACTGTTTTCCTCTCCCCCTTTTCACTCACGCCCCCCAAACACCCCCCCCCCCTGTCCTGGCAGCCACCTCCTCGTCCTCACCAACCCTTGTTGTTTGTCGATGTATTAAATTTAATGTGAAGTGTAATCACTAAAATGTATTTACTAATATACGCCTATGTGGATATACTTAATATTAACTATTAAAAAGCAACGAATTTAGATTTATAAATTCGGCCCAGTTTGACCTTAAAAACGACGCTCGGTAACTGTAACGATCGTGCCTCGCACACACGTAGACGTTCAGAAACTGACCAGTCACTTATCAGAGACACTCCGAAGCGACAACTCGGAAGATGAGGCATGTGACACCTGCAGGCAGGACACCACTCGAGCTGCGTGGCAGGTGGAAAGAAAAATGGACGACAAGGCTTTACAGCCCAGAGAAAGGCAGGCTTCGGGGTTTAGAGAAGGACCCCCGTGCGCCCCACACGGGCAGGGCAGGTCGAAGCGGTTATGTTGCTTTTCTGACACCCGCAAACTTATCCTGTCGGTCAGCACCAAGAAAGATGAGCTGCCCCAAGAGGGCAGGGGTCAAGGGCACAGGCTGGGAAGCGGGGAGATCAGGGGAGCCCTCGGCTAACAGCTTAGTGACAGGGGGAGGCCTCGACCCCCCCGCTCGGCAGCTCTAATCTTTGCAGCCAGCAGCACTGGGCAGCTCGCAGCTCTGAGCCCTTAGCGAGTCGCAGGAGCTGGACTGGTGGCTTTCTCGTGACCCTCCTGCAGGACAGGAGCTGGTGCGATCCCCGTTCGGCAGAAGAGGGGGCTGAGTGGGGGCTGGGACCTGGCACCCTAATGAGGGCACGGGCATGTGGCACCAGGCAGAGCGATGTCACCAAATGGCCGAGCCGGGGAGGGACAAGCAGGGAGCCGAAGCCTCCCCTGTGTGCTGCGAGTCCCAGCCAGACAAACTCCCTGGCGTGGCACCCTCCTGTCAGACAGGTGGCCTGGCCCCTGGCCCCCTGAACCTCGAGGGCTGGCGAGAGCACCTGTGGGGCTGTCCCCCCGGGCACCGGAGTCCCCCCGCCTCTCCCCTCAGGCGGTGACGGTCAGCTGTGCTCTGTCGGTGAATGTCGGGGCTCCCAGAGAGCCTGTCTGTCGTCACCACGTCACAGGGGTGTCCAGACACGTGGGGACCCTCCCCGATCCCCGCGAGGAAGCGGAAGCCGAGAGCAGGGCGGTGGATTCCGGTGGTGCCATCGTGAATGAATCAACGTTGCGAAGGTGGCTGGATTCACCTTCCTGACACTCAGCTCCGAGCACGCTGCTTTCGAATTGTCACCGAGTCCCTCGCCAGGGACAGCCGCGCCTTTCAGATTTCATCCAAGCCCCCCACCCCCGCACTTCCAGCCTTCGTCCCCACCGAAGCCTCAGGCCCCTGGAGCGCCATCCTGAGCAGAGACCCCGCAGCGCGGGCAGCCAGCCACTGTCACCGCCACGCTGTCCCCCGTGCCCTGCTGTCCCCGGTCCTCGGCTCTGTCTGGCCTCTCCTTCCCCCTCTTGTTTTCCTGCCCTGCCTTATGACATGGCAGTCTCTTTGGTTGTCCCCAAATCTCCGTAAAATGCGCCTTCCATCCTGCCTCCCTCTGCCAATCATTTTGTGGGCGGAGAAATACAGAGAAAAGCTGACGGATCCAGAAGCAGATGAAACGCCCACCTGTGGCCACGCAGATTGTCACAGGACAGGGGGACGGGGACACAGCCGGGCGAGCCGCCAGCCCACTCCGGGACCGCTCCTCCCGGTGCTGTCCACCCCCCCCCAACCTCTGCCCTCTGACCTCCCCCGGGAGCTTCGGGTGGCCCCAGGGCCTTTCCCGGCCCTCAGGGGGCCCGGGCGGCCCGCGTGGGCCAGCGAGGGCTGTGCCTTGTGGAGTCGTGGGCTGTCGACTGCTTCCACCTAAGACGGACTCCTGAAAACGAGAGGTTGTGTCATTGCTCTTTTCGAGAAAGGCCACTTTGCAGAGGAAAGAAGACACCCCTGGGAGGACTCACGCGTGCCCAGCAAAGTGGGCACTGCTCGGCCCTGCGGTGCCAGCCTCTTGCCTTCCCCATCACCCCCCAAGACACCGGCACCTCGGGGTGAGCAGGGGCCCTCCTGGGGCCGCTCAGGGCCCTGGGGAGGGCAGGGTGAGGGGGCAGACTCACGTCTCAGCCCCTGCACTCACCTCGGGGGACCGGGCAAGTCCCGGCCACATGCTCAGCCTCAGGGGTCTGTCTGGAGAACAGGGCTGAGGCTGGCTCCGGGCTGTGGCGAAGGTGAAATGCCCCACACACCCAACGCCTTCCTCTGCCCTGTGTGAGCCGGGGCAGGGGGAGGGGACAGGCTGGGCAGTCCTGACAGCTTCTGTCCCCACACCACGACCTCAGAACCCGCGACCCCCCCATGCCCCTCCCCACTGGGCTCCTCAGAGCCAGCTGCTCAGACCTGCCCTCCCTCTGTGTCCCCACCCCAGGGCCTTTGCTCAGGCTGCCTCCCCGCCCGGAAGCCACCCCCGCCTAGCCCGCCTCTGCCTTCAGGGCTCAGCTTATCCCTCAGCAGCTGGGAGGGGTCCCTCCTAGGGGCCTCAGCCAGCTGTGTCCCCACCCACCTCTGTCTTCTTCCTCGTTGCCCCTGTCGCTGGCTATGAGTAGGGGCGGCGAATGCTTTGTCGACTGTCACTTCTCAGATCGCGAGGACAGGACCCTTCTGTGTGGTCCCCCACGGTAAACAAACGCAGTGTCCACCCGCCGGGCTGTTGGGAGGTGATGGCACTTGTCGGGGACTTGTCTGGCGCGCAGACAGGGCTGTAAATGCTGGCTTCCACTGCCATCCTGGTTAGACGCACTCTTTCCGGGGGCGGGGGGCTGAACGGAGAGCACCTCAAATTAATGGGGGGGGTCAGGGACTCTGTGGTCCCAGGGAGTCAGAAGGGCCTTGTCCCGCCCGCACCTCCGGCCGGGGGCTCAGTGTCTTGGGGGTTGGGGGACATTGCCGTGGGTGGGGGGGAGTCAGGGTGCCCAGCCTCAGCGGGGACGCAGTCTGGTGAATGCCAGTCAGCTCGGGCCGCCATGGCACCGCAGACAGGGGGCGTCCGCAGCAGCACTCGGAGTCCTGGTGTCGGGGGACGCCAGGAGCGGGGGGCAGGCCCATTTCATTTCCGGGGAGGGTGCGCGTCCTGGGGGCAGCCGCCCTCTCACCAAGCCCTCACGTGGCCTTTCCCGGGCACGTGCGTGCCCCCAGACACAGAGCAACCCTCTGGGGTCCCTTATAAGGACACCAATCCCGACCTGAGAGCCCCTCCCTCACGGCCTTGGCGACCCCGATCACCTCCAAAAGGCCCTGCCCCCAAATACCACCCTTTGGGGGTGCATGCACGTGCAGATGTGTGTGTGCGCGTGTGTACGTGTGTGCATGTGTGTGTGTGCATGTAGGTGTGTGTGCGTGCACGTGCATTTGTGCGTGTGTGTGCGTGTGCATGCATGCAGGTGCGTGTGTGTGCGTGTGTGCATGCTCGTGCACGTGCATGTGTGTGCATGTGTGTGTGCGTGCATGTAGGTGTGTGTGCATGCACGTGCATTTGCGCATGTGTGTGCGTGTGCATGCATGCAGGTGCGTGTGTGTGCGTGTGTGCATGTGCGTGCACGTGCATGTGCATGTGTGTGCATGTGTGTGCGTGTGCAGGTGTGCAGGGGGAAGGGCTGTCCGTGTGGTACTGTCAGGTGGCCAACGAGACCTTACAGCAGGGATGACATTCAAAGAGCCGAAGGGTGAGCCTGGGGCTGGGTGCCCAGAGCAGCAGCTGCAGGGCTGCAGGGGGACACGCCCCCAGCCCCCCACACACACATTCAAGGACACATCTCGTCCCTGGTCCTTGCCCAAGTGACGCTGACACCACGGCCACCAGGCTCTGCAACCTCCCTGCCTCTCACCAGACCAAACGCAGTCCCCCGTCCCCCGCCCTGGAGACATGTCCCTTCTGTCTTTCGAGTCTTCCCTGTATCAGAGTTCGTTACAGGGACAGGGACCCTTGTCACAACAGCGCCCTCCCCCCACCCACCGTCCCTGCTTTGCCCCCATGCGCTGCCCGCGGCCTTCTCCCCGTAACTCACCCTCCCCTTAAGCATCAGCTTCCCTTTCTGTGGCTTTGGCTGTGATTTAAGACCTCCTTCTTGACCCCTGCCCCCTAAATCCCAGATCACCCCACCCCCACGTGGCTCTGCCACAGGCCTTTTGCACTGGAAACATCAAAACACGGCTAAATTCTACGGTCCCCCGAGTTTCCGCCCTGATTACAGCCTCCAATCCATCCTTCCAGGTGCAAACCTCGGCCTCCTCTGTGGTCTCTTCCCCTCCTTCTCACCCCCTCCCCATTCTCCTCCGCGGTCTGTGGTCACTGCCCCGTGTGACACCCCACAACTTCTCACAGGTGCTCGCCGGTGGGCTCGCTCCCCTCAGTGTCTCCTCCTCGCGGCCCGGCCCCCAGACGCCCGGCAGAGTCGATCAGGCCCGGCGCACGAGCCTGAACACACCTCGCTGGCCTTTCGTGCCCATCCCACTGGGCACTGACGCTTGTCACGTGGTCCGCGCTCGCTCCCAGCTTCCTTGAAGTCCTGAAGTGATCATCACAGCTTTCTGGTTTTCCTCCGAGTTGACATTAGGACATCGGCCGGCTCTCTGAGGACGTGGCTCAGCCCACGGTGGCAGTCCTCGTGACACCCCAGATGCGCCTTCGCACGTAAGGGACGGAACCCCAGCTCCCCTCCGCTGCCTTGGCACACGCAGGCTGGTTCAGGGCATGCGTGCGTGAGTGGAAGTGGCCCGCGACCTTTCCTTCGCGGGGTCGGGGGTTGGGGGCACCGCGGAGCCATGCGCTTTGTTTCTGGAAGGCTGGCGTCTCGAGGAGGAGAAGCCGGCATCCGTAACTGGAGACGTTCCGTGTGATCTATCTCTGCCACCAACGCCCCTCGCGCTGCCACTGGTCTCAGCCTCCCGCCAGCTTTCCTGGCTCCGAATCAATAATTCTCTCTGTTTTGAAGGTGGGAAACCAGGACGTGTGTCCTGTGCTTTTACCCTACTGCGTTCCAGAGAGAGAGAGACAAGCACGTGGGGATGGGAAGCCCCCTGGGATGTGGGGGACCCAGGCTTGTCAGCCATCCGCCCCCTCCTCAGAATGCTTCGTCCCCATGCAGCTGTGTGCCTGCAGCTCCCCCGTGCCCCCATCCTTCCACACCCCCACCTCGTGGAGCCTCGCGGGTCTGGGGCTGCCTCCAGCACTGTCTGAAAGCTCTGGGGTACAAGGAGTGACAAAACCCCTCTCGGGTCCCTCAGCCGCAGCTCGTGGACTGAAACCCCCCTCGGTGACCCCGAACTCCCAAGCCAGACGCGAGTCGTGCGTCCTTCTCGAGACTGAAACACGCAGACGGCTAGCGGGCGGTTCCCGGGGGAGGAAGGCTCCAGACCGGCCTCTCCGTGTCTTAGGGAGAAGTCGGAGGCAGACGCTCGGAGAGACTCCATCATTCTAGAGCGTTCCGACCAGGTCTGCTGCCGACATCGCTGCAGCACACTGGAACTTCTCAGATGCCCCGAATTCCAGGAGTCGGGGTCCCCCCCAGAGCTGCAGGGCGGTGTGGGTACAATCTGGGCTCTGGGTGGATGTGTTTCTGTTTTGGTTTTTTGTTATTTGGTCTTGGGGTGTTTATTTTTTTGCAGAAATACCAGTGGTGGCCGTCTTGTCGAGAAGCCAGTGATCGCCTGCTCTGAGGCCCCTTTGGGGTAAGCCACCACGGGGCAGGCCTCTCAGCTTACAGCCACGATTCATCCATCGCAGGGAAGGCCGAGTGGGTGGGCCTGGGCGCAGGCCAGAGCCAGCTGGTGCAAGGGACCCCGGGGGACAGGACGGTCTGTCTTTGGCTGAAACGAAATGGGGAGGAAAGTCAGCATCGTGTCCAGCACGGAAAGTACTAAGTGGTAACCGTGGGATTCCCCCTGGGTCCCGGCTGCGGGTGGGGGACAGCGGGGGCGCGACCTGAGCCTGCATTAGCCCCTTTGCCGTTCTGGTAGAGCACAAGGGCTGTCCCCCGTGACCACGGGTCTCAGCGGGGCCGGGAAGGGCGGAGTCCCGGTGGGGACACGCGACGTGGCGCGAGGCAGGGGCGGGTCTGGCTCATGGGGACCGGGATGGGGGCGCATCTCCGCTTAGGGACTACGCGCAGAGGCGCACCGCGCATCGCCCGGGGGGCGGAGCCGGGCGGCGTGGGCGTGGCCTGGGATGGAGGCAAAGTCCCTGGGGAGCGCACCCCAACGGGGCTCGGACCGCGCAGTGCGAGGGCGCCAGGGTCCCCAGGGAAGGCGGGACCAGGGCGGCCCCCCGAAACAACCGCCCCCAGCTCCTGGCTTGGTCCCCACCTTCCCTCGAGCCGTTTAACGGGAGGCCTGGGCGGCTCTGCAGACAGGCGCCCCGTGGGGGTGGGGACAGGTGTGCACGCGGGGGAGGGGACGGGTGTGCGCACGGGCCAGCTGGGGGTTTGGGGGGCGCCAGTCCCCCGGACTCGGTGCCCTGGGCTTGCGCTACACCGCTTCCAGGCCTGGAAGTCCCCCAAGGGGACGCTGGCACGGGGACGGGATGGCGGGGGACCCTCCCCGCCCTCCCCGCGGTCAGTCGCACCCCTTGGTCACCAGCCCCAGACAGCCGGAGAAGGCCCCCCTCGGCTCCACCTCTCCGCCTCGCTGCAGACCAGGGTGCCGTCACCCTGGTGACCGTGGCATGGGCCCCCTGGGAGCCAGGCCCTGTGGGGGTGACACGGCCTCGTTCGTTCTCATGCAAGTTCATGGCTGAGACATGCAAATGATTCGTCGCCTTCCTGCGACAGGCGGTGGGTGCCGGGCGCGGTCGCGGGCTGCTCGCTGTCCCTGTCACCGCTGCCAGGGCTCGGCTGGCTTCGCGCAGGCCTGCCCCCCTTCAGGTGTCCGCGGGAAGCTCGGTCATCCGCTGCCCCCTAGTGGCCGTGGAGTCGGCGTCCCCGCGAATCCGAGTCGCGTTTGCGGCTTTCACCGCTGGTGCCAGCAGCTTCCGTCCTTAATTAGCGGCACTTAATGAGACAAAGTGTCAATCACGGGGGACTCTCTGCGGAGCTACGTTCAAATGTCAAAAAGTCACGACATTTTCGAACAGTGTCTGAGCTCTCGCCCGACGCTCCTTTAAAAAAATCAAATTATCTGTAGGCTGGAAGGAGGAGGCTATCTCGGATGGCCCGTTAAAGGGCCCGAGCCGGGGAAGCCACGCGCTGCGCCCGCTCGGGAAACGCGTTTATTTAAGGGCCTCTGCCCACCTTATCACCTTATGTCCCCTCGTCATCCTCGGTGGCTGCCAAGGTCTTCACAGTGAGCGTATCTTTTTAAAAATGCTTTTTCTTTTTCAAATGCAGTTGACATCCAATATTATATTGGTTTCAGGTGTGCAACGTAGTGGTTAGCCTTTTTTTTTAACTTACGAAGGGATCCCCAGCTGGTACAGCACCCACCTGGCCTCACGCGTAGTTATTGTAGTATTGCTGTAATACTTTAGTAATACGGTGATACTGTACACCCCCGTGGTCCCCCGGGCTGGCCCTGGCCGCCTGGGCCAGCATCTTTGAGTCGGGACTGACTCGAGGGCTGGCGGGGGCGGGGAAGGTGGAGTGGGCTCGCGGGGAGAAGCTAAGAAGGGTCCTTCGCCTCCCTTGGGAGCTGTCCAACCTGATGGGAGAAATGAAGACGAACACACGTGAGGTGACTCAGAGGTGCACGCGAGGACCACACAGCAGCCAGTGAGGCTGGGTCCCAGCGCCCCGGTGAGGGCTGGCTCTCCCTGTAGCCTCATGCCAGCAGAGCTGCACCCCTCCGGCCTGCCTCTGGCCATTCGCCCCGCTGGTGACACTCAGCGCGATCCACGTGGGGTCTCAGAGCTGCTGCGGGGGTGGCTGCGACAGGGCGGGCTGTGCGCCCGTCTGGACGGAACGTGATTGAGAGAAGGACTCATCCGAGCCCCGGAGCACCCCGGCCAGCTGGGAAGGGGGCCAGCCACGCGCTCGGCAAATCGCTCTGTTTAAATGCAGCTGCTACGTCCCCACGACCCATCGGCCGATGCCTCGGCCTTGATTTGTCTGAGCCGTCCCTCTGTCTGCCGGGGCCTCAGATCGGCCCGTAATGTGTGACAAGGCACTTGACCCAAGCAGAGGGAGCACCGTCTCGTGCCGGGTCGTGCTGTCCTCTAAAACAAGGTCGCCTTGCGTGTGCCCCTTCTTAACGAAAGCTGCCCTTTCTGAGAATTCCGCGAAGCCGGCCGGCCGTCACACTCGGGGGGTGACCTTGAGGACAGAGGGGTGTTGTCGGCAGTGTGGTGCCTCTCTGCGTTTGGGAAGGTGGGTGACAGTCACTGTCGGGCCATGTCAGCCTCCAGAGCCCCTGAGAGGGTGTGCACACGAGTTGGAGGCAAAACGGTCGCAGGCCAGCCGCGAGGTCTCGGGGGTCTGACCTTGGCTCTCTTCTTTCCAAAGGAAGTGGGGGCAAGGGGACAGTCAAGGTCAAGCAGTTTATCGTCAGCATGTCACTCGTCACTCTGCCCTGGCACCGAAGACGGTGGCCTCCCCTTCATCCACGGCCCCCCGTTCCTGCTCTCGACGGCAACCTCGACACGACGTGGGGGTTTCCAGAAGCAGAGGACCCTTCGTTCTGCATCTCGCGTGCGTCTGAGGGGGTGTGTGCTGGAGCCTCGGGGAGGGGTCTGAGGCGTGTCCTGGAACCTCGGTGTGCCCGCCCCGCCCCCGGCTCACCGGGCACGTGGCCCGTCCTTTGCCCAGCATCTCCCACCCACCAGGTTAGTCGTTAGAGCCGTATTTTGGTATTGGCTTGTGATATCGTACGACTGGTTCGGGAGGTTCTTACTTTTTCTCATAATGGCCGCTTTCAGCCCCGGTGTCCCCAGCCCCAAAGGGGAGACGATAACGTCACCGCCGCCAGGGGTCTGGCTTGGGTCGGGTGGTCACTGAGTGCGAGCAGGGCCTTTCGGCGGACGAGCAGCATTACCTTGCAGGACTGGGGACACCACTGTCACCCAGGGTCCCCCCTCCACGCCCAGCCCCGGTCCAGGGGCAGGTCGCTGTGAGGAGCGTCCCCGAGCGACCGGGCCCTCCCAGGGCACAGTCACCTGTGACGGGGACCCTATTCCCGAGGCCGGTGGTCTGGCCCTGCCCGTGGGTCACTCGAGGTCACGGGAGCCCCTGGCTGAGTATGCTGACCCACCTGCCTGGGGGGGACGCAGACGCCGGGGGGACTGTCGGCTCTCCTTCACGCGGAAAAGGACGATTGGTTTCTGCCGAGAACGCACGAGCTTCCGGTGCGTGTAAAACAAGCAGAGCCTGCGGGCTTCTCGCTGCCGACGGGAATTTACTTTTCTTTCTTTTAAACCGTGCTGCGGGGACGTGTGACCAGCCTGCTTTTGGCTTCTGGAGGTGAACTCCGAAGGCAAATAATTGAAGTTAAATCTAATTTCAGAAGAAGGGGAATGACATGATTTTTAAGCAAGGCCATACATCATCTCTTCCTGGAACCACTGTCACGGAGATGCTCTCAGAACAGCGGAGGGTTCGGGTTTGCGATCTTCTCGGCTTCGGTCTTTTCCCCGATCACAGTGTCACGCTCGCGGCCCCGGAGACACACGTCCCCCTGCTGGGCTCCCCCGGGGTGGCCGCAGTGCCTCTGGCGACGGCCGGCCAGCCGTTGTCACTCAGCCCGCCGTCCCCGGTTTGTGGGTCACCGCAGGGAGGAGGAGAACGAGATAAGACGACCAGTCAGGTCAGCCCAGCGCTCGGGACCCTGTCCCTGTGCCCCCCGCAACCGGCTGGAGCCAGGCCCTCACCTCCGCCTCCGCGTCCTCTGTCACAGCCCGGTGACAAGGAGGCCGGCACCGTCTCTGCTCCGGACAATACAGAGATCGGCGACCAGGCTCGTCAGATCTCAAGGCAACACACAGGGCCGTGCTGGGGTGGGCTCGGGTGGCTCCGGGTCCAGGGACAGCCAGGCGAAGGCGTGGCCCCTCGGGGTGCTTCCTGGAAAGAGGGGACCTCTCCGCGGTGGCAGCTTGGTGCTCTGCCTGGAACAGGCCGGATGCCCCCAAAGGCAGCTCCAGGTGTGGAGAAACCCACGCACCTGCCTTCCGGTGGGCTGTTGGCTTTCCTCGGGACCTCCGGGCTGTCACTCCTGGGCTGTCACCTGCCCTGACGGGGGGTGACGGCCGAGGGGCCTGCTGGGACCCCATGCCCGCCGGGCACCTCCGGGATCGGGGGACCTGGGAGAGCCCGGGCAGGGGTGCGGCCTGTCCTGCTTCACCCTCTGCCTCTGCCAACGCGGGAGCCGGTGCCGGCCACACGCTGGAGGCGCCGAATGGCCTCGTGGCTGAGGCCGGAGGCCAGCGCTGCTGGCCGAGGCCGGGCCGCGTTGCCCCCCGGGGCCTCGTGACGAGAGGACGCTGCGGGACGTCCCCTCGGCGGGCGTGAAGCGGGATGGAGTGAGCGCAGCGTGCTGTGTCTGTGGACCGCGTCGTCGCTGCCCACGCCGCAGGAACGCCCCCCCGTGGGGCGGGGTGAGCGGAAACCGGGTTCTCCGGGTCTGGCCAGAGAGAAGGCAGGGACATGCTCCCCCCCCACCCTAGGGAGCCCTGGCAACACCCAGCTGGGCCTTCGTGGGCTGAGGGACCCCAGGACTGGGCGTGAGCATGGCACAGCCGTGTCCTCGCTCACAGCCCGCCCTGCCCCTCGGGAGTGACGAGAGTGACCTCACGCCCGCGTCCAGCGAACCGCGCCTGGGGGTCCCCAGAGGGAGCCGCCCCCGGGCCGGGCACTGTCACGCTGGGGACGGCGCAGCCCTGAGGCCAGGTGGGCTCCTGGCGGATGTTTGGAGGTCGTCCCGCTGTCCTTCACCGTCACCGGCTGGACACGCGCGGCCACACAGAGATCGTGGGCACCCCAGTCACCCAGGAGCCCCTTCACAGATACCTGCCCACAGAGATGACTGCAGGCACACTTGGGCACCCCCAAAATATTCCCAAAGGCCAACACGTGGACACTCCACAAATGTCCCATGGGCACCTCCACCCGCTCCAGAGATACCCTCTCCTTCACCCCTTAGACACCCTGGTCACACTCACATGCCCCACACACCCCGGCACATACCCCACTGACACCCACACACTGAGAGACACCCCAAACATCCTCCACAAACACCTCGAAACATACCCCCAAATCCTTGTGTAATGCCCTGCACGCCCTCCCAGCACAGACACCCACGACCCCCTCCCCAGCACGCAGCGCCCTCCGGCACACACGCATAGTCAGGCGCACAGTCAGGCCTGTGCACACACTGAGGCAGCCGCCCCTCGGACAGGCAGGGCGTCCTGCCCACGCGGATGGATGGCCACACGCATGGACAGCCACGCACACGGACGGCCACGCAGACGAACGGCCACACGCACACATGGCCACGCACACAGACGGCCACGCAGACAAACGGCCACGCGCACGGATGGCCACATGGACGACCACGCGGACGGACGGCCACGTAGACGAACGGCCATGCGCACAGATGGCCACATGGACGACCACGCGGACGGACGGCCACGCAGACGAACGGCCATGCAGATGGATGGCCACGCAGACACGCGTCACCCGCCGAGGTCTCCTCCACGACCTCGCAGGAACACCCCGCGCCCATGAGCCGTGGCAGGTGGGGGTGCACACGGCCACCTCGGCCTCACTGCCATCTCAGGCCATCTCCTAGCTACACCCTCAAAAACCAACGTCCTTCAAAAGCAGATTTAAAACAGCGGGAACAAGGCGCGACTCTCTCCGGTCCTGGGCGGATGGAACAAAGAGCCAGCCGGTGCGGTGGGAGGGGGCTCCGGTGAGGTGGGAGGGGGCTCCTGCAGCGCCCCCCACCCCGGCTGGTCCAGCGGGGAGCCGGACGGGGCACGGATGGCCGTCTGGCCCTCGGAGACCAGCAAGTGCGGCCGGACACACTGGGCCCAGGCCCCGGTGGCCTCATCGGGGAACCCCGTCTGTCCTGACCCCTGTCACGCGGGAGGGCCCACCCCACTCTGCAGACCCCCCCCCACATCCTCGCAGCCAGTTTTCCTTACAACAGACAAGTGTTTGGGGGGCCGGGGAGATGATGCTCAGGAACTCCTCCAGCAGGCGCTCCCACAGAGGAGCGCAGTGCGGTGGCTGTTAGGAGGAGGAGGGGAGGGACGAGGAGCTCACAAAGGGACCGCGGCGACGGGGGACAGACACCGTGAGAAGGAGCCCCCACCGCTGGTGGCTGGCGGGAGCACTGGGGGATGGAGGCAGGTGGGGGGTCCCCCCACCCCGTGGGTGCGGCCCCTCGTGAGAGGAGGTGACGCTCGGAGGGAGGGACGGGGAGGAGCCAGGGCCTTGCCAGCCTTAAAAAAATAGTCTGGTGACCCCCAGGCGGGGGGCAGCGCCTGCACCCTCGTCTGGGGCAGCGTTCCCGGGCAGGCCTGGGGGCGCACCGCGGACCTCGCCCCTGGGCGACGGGAAACAGGGAGCCGTCCTACGGCTACGGGGTCAGCAGAAAATTATTTTAATCAGTTGTGTCGAGTCTGGTGTGAAAATCACTCCGGGTGACGTGTGTGTGTGTGTGTGTGTGTGTGTGTGTGTGTGTGTGTGTGTGTGTTTGCCGGGGGGGGGCGCACAGAGAAGGGGTGCTACGTGCCCTGTGGGACCAGGGGGCTGGTCCAGAACCTGCGGGGACACTGCTGCCCCACGGGGGGCGGGAGGGAGGGCGCGTCTGAAACCGCCTCTAGTCACTGTCACCGCGGAAAGCCGGCCAGCCGCTCTCCCCACGCCCTCCGACTCCGTGAAGGCGCCGGTATCCCCCGGTGGCCGTCCCGCCTCCCCTGAGGTCCTCTCTGGCCCCCTCCCCAGCCCTCCGTGCCTCGGGAGGCTGAGGGACGGGAGCGAGACGCAGGGCCCGTGAGGCCTGAGGCATGGCAGTGCCCGGAGCGAGCGGCTTGGGCCGCCCCCGGGCCCTGGTCCAGCAGAGGACGGGGCGGGGGACAGCGAGGACAAGCCTGGGCCCAGAGGGCCGCTCCGGCTGGGGTCTTCCGAGAGCTGCTGTCCCGGGCCTCGCCCCACACCTGCCCCTCCTCGTACATCTCCCTCGGCCCGCCCCGCAGCCCCGCACACTCAGCTGTGACCCGGGCCCTCAGCCTCCGAAGGCCGCACGGGCGTCTCCTCCCTTCCCGGTGTGACACCCCGCTCAGCACCCGATTTTGCTGCGGCTCCTAGTAAGGGAGAAGCAGTGTCCTCAGAGCAGCCCCGCGGTGACACAGGCAGAGACCCAGTGTCCCCAGAACCACCTGACACCGGGCCCGGCTGCCTCTGACGGCCCCCAGAACCAGCAGTGCCAGTGTGAGCCCGGACACCCCACACGCCCCGTCCCCCGCCCTCCACCAGGCCACCCCCACGCTCCTGCCCGTGCACACGCGCGGCTTCTCACCACGGGCCTGCCCCGGGAGCAGGGACGCTTTCTCCCCCTGGAAATGTGTCTGATGCAAGGATGCTTCGCATAGCACTACCGTCCCTTCCTGGACCTGCTCTGTGCTCTTCGTGCTAATTAGCGTTCTCCCTCTCTCTCTCTCTCTCTCTCTCTCTCTCTCTCTCTCTCTCTCTCTCTCTCTCTCTCTCTCTCTCTCTCTCTCTCTCTCTCTCTCTCTCTCTCTCTCTCTCTCTCTCTCTCTCTCTCTCTCTCTCTCTCTCTCTCTCTCTCTCTCTCTCTCTCTCTCTCTCTCTCTCTCTCTCTCTCTCTCTCATTTCTTGCTGAACTACTGTGATTCCGTCCAACTTGCCATCTCAAGCTCCACCCATGAGCCCTCCGCCCCCGTGATTGGCAGGTGCAGCTGCCCCGCCCCCCGGCTGGCCGTGTACCCCTCCTGGGGCTCCGATCCCCCACGTCTCCCACGTCCATAATTTCTGCATTGCCACGGGCACCCCCATTCGGCCAACAGCTCCCGGCACAGCTCAGCACGTGACACCCTCCCCTGCTTCCTTCCTCGTTAGTTTTGCAAACCGCCCCCCCCC
>PVKZ01008713.1:0-14437 GCA_004027375.1 Macroglossus sobrinus
ATACCATTATCACCATCATCTCCATCATCATCATCACCATCACCATCACCATCACCACCATCACCATCACCACCATCACCATCTTCACCACCATCATCATCATCATCACCATCACCATCACCATCACCACCACCATCACCATCACCACCATCATCACCGTCATCATCACCACCATCATCATACCATTATCACCATCATCACTGTCATCTCCATCATCATCATCACCACCATCACCATCATCTCCATCATCATTATCACCATCACCATCATCTCCACCACCACCACCATCATCATCACCATCACCACTAGAAGAGATGACGTAAAAAATACAGACAATCACGGGTGGTGGCGAGGGTAGGACTGGAGCTTTCGGACATGGCAGCAGCATGTGAAATGGTGCAGCCACTTCGGTGCTCAGAATTGTCAATGTAAAGTTGTCACGTGGCCCAGCAATCCCACTTCTACACATTCACCCAAGAAAACTGCAAACACGTTCACAGAAAAACTCACACACAGACGATCGTGGCAGCGTTGCCCAGAATAGCCAGGAAGGAGAAAAAATCCAAATGTCCATCAACAGACGAATGAATGAAATCTCTAATGCGGTGTATTGATGATCAATAGATAGCAAAGGATGGAGTACCGACAGGTGCGACAGGTGCTACGACCTATTTTCAAGTAAAAGACGCCAAACACAGAAGCCACATTTTGTGTGACCCCATTTGTATCCAATTGGCAAAGCTACGTGGACAGAAAGTAGATTCGTCATGGTCACAGCGGCCGGGAGTGGGACGAGTGGAGAATGACTGCTGATTAGATTAGTATGAATTGTGTACCTTTCAAATGGTGAATTTCACGATCTATGAATTACCCCTCCATAGACCTGCCTGTTGTGTTTAAAATGTGGTGAGATTCATCAGCCTTTTGTTGCTCCTGGATTCTGTCACCAGCAAGTGGGGTTCACTCTCTCAGGCTGGAGGGACGTCACCCGTTTTCTTCTGCTTGTGGGGTTCTGTTTTTTACGTTCGTGTCTCCGATCCATTTGGAATTATCTGTATGACCCCTCCTTCCCCGGTTAGCGAGCTCTCATTTTGGGGGTGCTCCCGTTAAACCTTACTCCTGCCCTGGTCGCTCTCCCTTCTGCGGGAGACAGAGTCCCATCTAGCACCTTCCCCTAGAGAAAGTGTCAGATTGCTTCTCCGGCTTTTGATGACAGCCGGTTTTTCTCTCGGTGACCAATAATTTTACAGTGACTCACCAAACAATTCACTCGTGACACTGCCTCCCGGATTTAAAACTCCTTAACTAGAAGCTCACCACTTATTCGAGGATAGCATAGCATTGAAGCCAGATTATTGCTGTGCTCTGTTTACGACTTGCTAAGATGCACAGATTGAAACCTACCCCCCAAAGGGATAATATTCGGAGTTGAGGCCTTTGTGGGGTGACTGGAGCCCTCAGAGACAAGGTCAATGTTCTTATAGAAGGCACACCTCCGAGCTCGGGGGCCCCTCCCACCAAGTGAGCATTGGATGAGAAGCCAGCCACCCCGAAGCGAGCATCACCCAAAATGCTGGTGTTCCGATCCCAGATTCTATAACTGTGGGGAATAAACTTTTGTGGTTTATACGCCGCCCGGTCTGTGGCATCTCGTTACCGCATCCTAAAAGGATTAGCACAGTCTTTTAAGAGGGTTATTGAAGAACCCCAAGCTCGGATATTATAACCCATTGTCGCCAACTGGGTGGCTGAAACCACAGACATTAACTTGTCACACTTCTCACGGTTCCAGAGGCTGAGATATTCACGACCAGCTGCTGGCAGGTTGTGTCCTCGGTGAGGGCCCGATGCCTGGTTTGTGGGCGGCCGTCTTCTCCTTGTCACTTCTCAGGTGACAGAGAGAGAAGTCAGCTCTCTTCTGTCTCTTCTGTAAGGGTCCCTTGTGTTTCTTCTCCCAGCATGGGGGCTCCCCCTTCACGACCTGGTCCCCTCCCCAAAGCCCCCCGTCTAATACCGTCACACTGGGGATCGGGGCTGAAGCATAGGAATTTGGGGGGCCGTGGACATGTGAGCCACATCGGGTGTTAAATTGGAAATCAGAGCAGCGGAAATTCTGTGGGCTCCGGGCTCAGAAACACTCTGGCCTCCGCCACTTGCCAGCTCTGTCACCTCGAACGGTGTCTTCACCTTGACCCTCGTCTGTGAAGGGCACACACGACACCTGCTCGTCACTGTGGTGTCAGACTAAATGACACGCGTCAGCGCCGGTCCCCTGGGCGTTTCCCGGCCTGTGACCCGCCTCCCGATCCCTGATGATGGCCGTTTACCCGGCTGGTGGCTTCTTCCGTCTGCTGTGCTGGGTGGTCCCGCAGGGACCAACATTTTCTGTTTGTGCCACGTTATCGTCTGCAGGTGACTTCCTAGGAGAAGTCGCAGGGGGAGCTGGGTCTCTTACGCACTGCCTCCCACAGTGACAGAAGGGCCCACTTCCCCACGCCCTGGCCAGCCACGCATGTTAGATTCTCTCCACGTTTCACTGTGTCCGTGGCTATAGCGCGGCATCTTCCGATTCACTGTATTGTTTATTTCTAAGGAGGCCAGCACTTCCGGGTGTGATTCCCCCGCCATCGTGATTGATGGGTGGGTGTACCCTCCCACCCCTCTGTGTGTTTCCGGCGATCAGGTGGGGAAGGGGGCTTTGCCGGAGGGAGAAACGCTCGCCCCGTGGCTGGAGCCCTGTCCCCGTGAGCCGGGTCCCCTGCTGGAGGCCATTCTCGCTGTCTGTGGTTTCCTTGGTGACGCCGGCCTGTCCGAGCAGCCCAGCGCCGTGGGGCTGAGCCCTAGCCATCTGGAGCCGGTGAGGAATGACACCGAGGGGTCACCCTGGGGGTCGTGTCACCCTGCACACCCCCCAACTTCTGCATCTTCCCCGAAGAAACCAAGGCTTGGATGTCACCGTGATTCGACCCACTTATGAGAAATCCCGGCTGAAACCCTAGAGCTTTAATTGACAGAGAACGAATCAAAGGCCGGGGCACCCCGGGCTCCAGAGGGCAGGACCCCCAGGGCGGGGAGGATGTCGCCTCTCGGGGGACAGCCCCGTCCCCCTGTACTCGGGCTACGTGGGAACCCAGCGGAGGACGGCACAGGAGGGCCGCTAAGCAGTCGTGTGACCAGGTCAGTGACACCCTAACGTGTGCTTTCGTCTGTGAGCTGTGGGTGCACGTAGGATATATTTTTACTTCTCGCTACTCTACAGAATGCAGTGACAGCATTCATGGTGTGCCAGTAAAACGGTGGCGTCTTTTCTCAGATGCACAGAGGGTGGCGCGGATTTTGAAGTGACAGATAACGTTCTCCTTCCATCATGCATGCTTTCTTCGGTGGGGATGAGAGAATTAAATATATATATATTTAATATATATTTAATATATAATATATATTTTATATATATAATATATATTTTATATATATAATATATGTTTTTCCCCTTCATTGTAGGGAAAAAAAAAAAAAAACGAAACCAGTAGAGAAAGAATTTTATTTTGATTATCAGGTCAGGAGGGATCCTTTAACAGATACCATTCTCGAAGAAAAGATAAGAGTCACAAACAGTATAAATACATCCCCCTGCTTCAAGGTCAAGTGTCTTAGGATGAAGGGCAGAGCGGACTCAGAGCCGACAGACAGAGGACGGCGTTCTAGGAACAGGCCACAGGGAACTGTCAGCGACGTGGCTTTTTTTAATCACTTTTTAAAATCACTGTGTCATATCCATGGGATTCTGTGTTAGGACTTCCCCCAAGAAAAGCGAAAAATAATTTTCACCAGTTTTCCTGTCAATTCATTTGTTTCTCTGACACACTACAGAAATGACTTTTGAAGACTGAGTTCTTGGCAACTGAAAATATTTTTCCGAAACATGGCTGAATCTGCGAAACGGCCTTCCTGACAGTATTCCTTTCTAAACAGAATATTGAACTGAAATATTAAACAGAGTCCTTCGTAAACAGAATATGAAACTGAAAGCAATCTTCAAGGGCTGCACGATATTCTGGGTTTTAAATATTTTTGTAACCAGATACTTCTTCACATAATGAACCTAACTTACTGCCCACGTCCAGCACGTTTGAATAAAAGGCTGTGTGGATATGAATATTTATCCCAACCCGGAACATGCCCACCTGTCATCACACAGCTCGTGGCAAACGTGTCTCGTATTCCGGAATATCTCCACAGGGCCGGGTCCATAACCCCAGCCGCCCACTGCAGGGATAGTCTCCTGTGACTCGTTACTGCTTCTGACCCGCCCTGTCCCCAAGCCAAGCAAGCGACACCAGACTGTCTTAAAAAATGAAGCAAAACACTGTGCTTTTGGTTTCCCCCTCCTCTTTTAGGTATATACTTTATTAAGCATATTCACTTTGCATTAAAAGCAGGTGAGAAGCAGGTGAGATGCCTGTTTGTAATATATATATATATATCAAACAGGTGTCTCACCTGTTTGTAATTTATATTGGTAATTTAAATTACAAACAAGTATCTCACCTGTTTATATATATATATATATATATATATATATATATATATATATATAATATATATATATATAAAAACACACACCCAGGTATACAGAAAATTTTCATTGCCCTATAGAAAAATAAGGACACATGGTAGCAAAGAACAAAAAGAAATTTTTTTTTTTGAAACTGAGTATTCTAAGGTTCTATTATTATTTTTCTACTAGTTCTGGTTACTTATTTGATATAGTAATACTTTATGGAAATAGAATAATTGAGGGGGGTTGCATTTTTTAAATGAATTTTAAATGTGTATAAGCAAAATATTTAAAGCTGTGATGTTTTACTGTGTAAGAGAATAGAATTATGGACAATTGTTGATCAATAGGCACAAATAAATAACTGAATCATCACCAATAGTATAAATACATTCCCCTGCTTTAAGTTTAAATCAGAGGTCACCAGTTCTCAAATACAAAACTGTAGTATTTTGGCAAAGAAAAATTACTATAAAAGTAAAAATTTGTCTCTAAGAAGAGGTGTCTAATGATGCGGAGGAGAGGTTTCTGCCTTTTCCATGATATATTTCTGTATTATTTAATTTCCTCTCAATGGGGATGTGTTCTTTTATTTGTTGTGTAATTCCTTTCAAGTATAAAAGAAGAACAATATTTTCTCATCCTATCACTAATTCCTTCCCAGCCCATCCTGAACATTTATCATTAGCATTTGATCTTTTTTTTCTTTCAATGAAAAGATATATAATATATTTTATACATACAGTCTTTTTATAAGTTCAGAAAATCAAATGAAGTTGGCAGGTTCAATTAAGTGCATATGTATTGACTGACATTTTCCCATCATATCCGTTTGACAGTTTGATCAGACCAGACCCGTCGGCTCCTGGGGTCAGCACAGTGGACATTCATTGTCCGTGCGACTTAAGAAAATCAGATTGAAAACTGCAAACACCACCGCAGTGAAAACACAGTGATAGAACCGAGAATCCCGGGTTTTATGATGTCACTTACTCCTCATGGATTCCAGTATCTAAACCTCAAGTTAAAAATGAAATTACCTTTGTGATTTCAGAGGCACCCTGTGTCCTAAGTGACCTTCTCCATGTCGCTGAACTTGGGCTTAAAGATTAACTGTTTTTATTGACATTCTTAACGTGAACGGAAGAGGTGATTTTATGTCTGCTCAGGCGTGCACACACACCCACACACGTGCGCATGCACACACACACACGTGCACATGCACACATGCACATGCACGCACACACACATGCACATGCACGCACACACACATGCACACAGAGATGCACAGATGTGCATATACACTCATGCGCACATGTATGCACACACACGCAGCCACATGTGTGTGTGCACATGCGCACACACATGCACACAGCCACACATGTGCACATGCATGCACACATGTACTCGCTCGCATGCACATACATGCACACACATATACACACATGCACACACACACACACACGCTTGTCTTCTACAGAGATAAGGGAGAGACTCGTTTAATTCTGAAAGGTGACCAGTGACATAACTAAGTGCCCTTCTGATGGATGACGCCGCCCTTGATTCTCCCTCCTTCTCGCCCCTGCCGGTGACCTTTCTCCCTTCGGCCGCTCTCAGCTGTCCCAGGGTCCCTGATGGTAAACAATAAATGGAGACCATTACGTGGGACGGGAAGCAAAGCCACCTTATTCACATCTGTAACCACTGTCACACGAAATCCCTTTCCGGTTTCTCTTTCCAAAAATACACAAGGAAAAATACAGACAAACAAACAAACAAAAAAGCAGTAACCTCCAGGCAGGCGCAGTGACCTTGCACTGGCGTCTTGGGCAGTGACGCCAGCTGCACACGAGACGCGTCCACGGTCGTGGATTTGTCCGACGCTCGCTTTGGCATGGCCAGGGTCACGGCTGACAGTCATTGGATCCTGTGCTGCAAGCAGCTTCTCCGCCTTTCCACAGGGCAGGGGTCTCCCGTGCTGGTGGCGGACCCCGCTCAGGACGACGAGTGGCAGGCCCTGCGTTCAGGGGCTTCATCAATTCACTTCTCCCCACGCTGTTGTCACGAACAATTTCAAACATACTAGCAAAGCCGAAAACCCTGAGCCGTGCACACTCATCCACCCCGCACCTGGTGTCCACTAGTAACATTTTCTAAAATTTCTCTCTCGCATTTCTCTCCATCTACCCTTTCCTCCATCCGTCCATCCACCCATCCAGAGTAAGTTAGAAACACCTGTACGCGTCACCCTCCAATATCCCAGCAGAAATATTATTACTCGATATTGTTGACAGGGTTTTTTATTTAGGTAAAACTCATATAAAGAAAAAAGTACATATCTTCACTGGACCATTTGATTCGTTTTGACATAACCCCAACATAATGAAGACACCTCAAGAAACGGAACTGTCACCCAGACATATCCTCAGACCTCCTGGTACACCTCACGCCTGTCCCCTCTGGGAACTACTCACTGTTCCTTTTTTTTTTTTTTTTCACCCATAGACTAGAATCGTTTTGTGCAATCACTCAGCATCATGCTTCTGGATTTCTTCCCGTTATTTCCTGGATCACTCATTTATTCTTCTTTATGGCCAACTAGTAACTAACCACAACCCCGGTTTACCTCGTGGACGGACACCTGCACTATTTATATTCTGCAAATACCATATGAATCACGCTGTGCACACTTTTGGATAATCTTTTAGACATATTTCTCTTGGGAGAATATCTAAGAATAGAACAGTGGGCCACAGGGTGGGTGTGTGTGTTTAGTTTTAGAAGAAACCACCAGACTTGTTTGCAAAGTGGTCGTTACAATTTTGCACTTGAACCAACAAGACATCAGTGTTCAGGCTGCTCTGTATCCTTCTTGAGTCTTTTAAAATACTAGTGATGCTGGTGGGAGTGTAGTGGCACCTGTTGGTGGTTTTAATTCACACTTCCGTGGTGGCTGATGATGGTGAGTTCTTTAAATACCTTCCACTATTCAAATCTTTGCCCATTTTTAGTTGAGTTATTTGTCCTTTATTATTGAGTTATAGATAGCATTCCTTTTTTTGGATATCTGCTTTGCAAATATTTTCTTCTAGTATGCAACTTGCCTATTTTTTTTAAATGGCAGACCAATCTTCCGATGAGCAGGATTTAAAGTTTGGGCGAAGTCTACTTAACACTTTTTCCCTTCATGGTGTTGCTTTCTGTGTCTTAAGAATCCTTTACTTACTCTCAAGTCATGAAGAAAATCCCCATTTTTTTTCTAGAAGCTCTATAGTTTTAACCTTTCTGTTTGATCCATGGTCCATCTCAAATTCATTTCTGAGTGTGCTGAGAAATAGGACTCTATTTCTTGTTAGTTAGAACTCTATTTCTTCTTTCGGGTTTCTTGTCCCCAAAGGGGGACGGCCAGCTGTCCCAGCACCGTGGGTCGAAATGACTTTGCTTTCCCCATTGCATCGCTTCGGTGCCCTTGTCTTCAGTTGGATGTACACGTATGAGCCTATTCTCAACTCTTTCCTATTCCACGGGTCTCTCTGTCTACACCGGTATCACACCGTCTTGATTTCTATAGCTTCATACTAATACTGCGCGTCTTCCAATTCTCTTATTTTTCCAGATGACTTTGGATATTCTAAGTCCTTTCCATTCCCATACAGATTTGAGAATCAGATGGTCAATTTCTATTTTTTTTTTTAAATCTCATAATTGTAGCTAAGATCAAACCGGGGAGGACTGACGTCTTAACATGGATCCCTCCCATCCATGAACATGGGCTGTCTCCCCCTTTTCGTGGGTCTGGTTTAATTTCTCTCAGCAGCATTTTAGAGTTTTCAGGGTAAAGCTCTTGTCCATCTTCTGGTAAATAGATTTCTAAGCATGTCATTTTTATGCTATTGTAAATAAATGAATTTTTTATTTTCCACCCAGCAGCAGCTATGATGTAATTCGTTTTCATGATGTGAATATCGCTCACACCGTTCTTTAAAAAAAAAACGCTGCCATTCGTGCTTTGGGGTGGATCTTGAGAGAATCATGCTAAGTAAAAAAAAGACAGAAAAAGTCAAGAATCCTATGATTTCACTCGTGTGTGGGATAGAAAACTAAAAGTAACAAACAAACAGACATGACGAACAAACAGAGACTCATGGGCTCAGACAGTGGGTTAGTGGTTACCCGGGGGAAGGGGTGAGGATGGGGGAGGTAGTCAGGGGTAAAAGGAAGTCCAATATTTGGTGGCGGAAGGAAATTTAACTTTGGGTGGCAAACCCACAAAGCAATACACACATGATTATTAAATTATATCCTCAAACTCAATTTGATGTTATAAACCAATGTCGCTCCAATAATTGCAATTTTTCCAGAAGCCTGATTTATTCATCCCCTCTAAGGGGCAGCTGGGATGGGCTGAGTCTGGCCTCCGCCTGGGAGCTGGGGGACCCCACTGCAGCCCCAGTGTGCCTCCTACTGGTAGTTTAAACTCGGCCAGAAATAGTGGAATTCTCTGTGTTTCTGCCATCCCTGAATACAATGGGAATCTAACTCATCATTGTGCAGTCTTTTCTGTAATATCTTTGGATATTAACTCTGGTTTAATCATACATTTGCAAATCTGGTAGAAACCTTGAATTTTCTACCCAGAAAAACGTACACACACACACACACACACACACACACACACACACACACACAGAGTTCTATGTGCAAATTCAGGATGTGTAGGAAACCTCTGAACCCCATTTGTCAGTGTTTCGGGGTCCACAGACCTCCTAACTGTGAACCCCAGTTCTAAAGTAGGAGCTTTGTGAGGGAAGGGACTGAATCCTTCCTCTTCTGTACCTTTGGGATCTGTGGGGTTTTCTAGGCAGAAGGGGTGTAGATGTCCACACCCCCAAAATGTGACCTGTCTCTCATTGTTCCTCCACCAAATGCTATGTCCCCGTGAGGGACATAGTGGAGGGACAGTCTGGCTGGACCACCAGCTCTCCCACCAAAGGCCCTGCTTCTCCGTCACTGTCAGTGACGTCAGCCTGGCAGCTGTCATCAGGCCACGTGTGGGGCCCGCTCAGGTGACGATCCTGCTTCAGCGCCCCTCCCCCCCACCCCAGGGTGCGCTCTGCCACCTGGCACCCTTGCAGTCTACCAGCCTTCAGCGCCAGCTTCACGCAGGAAGAGCCTGCGGCAGGGGACACGGGGCAGGTGCCAGTGTCTGCTGGAATCGGTGACACTGGCAGCACATCAGGGTGATGTCACCTACTCTTCTCTCTGACGCTCACACAAGCAGCACCAGCCGTGACGGTGACGCTGTGTGTGCTTCTGTCCACGCAGATGCCACGGCCATGGGTGGCAAGCCGTCCGCACCAGGCGGTGACCCCGCAGCGCAGTGGCCTGGGACAGAGGACATTCACACCGCGTACAAGCAGGGGGACCGCGCCCGAGCCCGGCACCTGCTCAGGGCGGCCTGTGACGAGAGCACGTCGCAGCTGGAGAAGGTAAGGTGGGCGCCGAGCCATCGGGCCAGGACTGGCCCTGGGGATGGGTGGGTGCATGCTTGTCGCTTGCGTTTCCTGTCTGTCGTCGTCGTCATCGTAACGGGGATTTTTATTACGTTCTGGAGAGGCCTTGCTTCCCATTTAAACGTACAGGTGCCAGTCTGGTCGGCTTCTCCAGCTGTCATCACCTGAGGTCACCACCGCCCCCACCCTCCCAGACGACAAGGGAGGGGTGACCGACATGTGAGAACAAAATGCCAGTCCAAGGGCTTCACCTACAGTCCTCTTTTCTACCATGATAAAAACAGCACATGTGCAAAAAAATGAAATTTAGAAACACAGAAAAGTAGTGGGAAATAGAACGAGAAAGGAAGCGTCATTCTAATAAATTCCAACAAGCCACCTAATGGTCTGAGTGTCCCTCGGTCACCACTGCGGCTTCTCATTTGCCTACGGTCATATCATGGGTGTCGTTGTGCATAACGAGTTTGCTCACCTAATATTATATCGACAATTTTCTGTGTGAGCACAAATGCCTTCCGTGCGGCTCCTTCAGAGGTCACGTGATATTTCATCTCATAGAGAGATGTAACATACCAGCTGTCCCATTGGGTTGGCTATTTGGGTTATTTCTAATTTTTTACTGATATAAATAATACCGTTTTGAAATTTTTTGCCTCATCCTTTCCTTACGGTAAGGGTATCTTAGCAAGGGTTCCCAGGAGTCATGAATGCGAGTATAAACATTTTTAAAGTTTTGAAACGCATGAGTCTTGTCTAAAAAGCTGGTAGAGGTCCACCCTGGGACCCCCAACAACTGGAGAGCACCACTGTGACGTCTTGTCCTTGGGGAGAAGGGCTTTTTGTCGGCTGTCATCCTGGAAGCATTTATATTTTATCGGCCTTACTTTTAGTGGTATGCATTTAACAAGTCTCCATTTAGCTAGTAGTTAGAAATAATTCGGTTCCTAACCCTCCAGCCTGCTCTCAAAAGGTCAAGAGTCTTTTGAGATGAGGGGACAAATACAACGTGCTTGGGAATGACAGAGGGGAGGGTGTTTTCAGTTCCTCCAGTTACGAATTCACAGAGGATATGGCTGAGGGCCAGCCTTCCGTGCAGGGCTGGGCGGCCCACACAGCAGGTCGCAGCCGTGGGCCCCTCGGGGGAGCATCTGGGGGCCTCCCACAGGGAGGGCTGGTGCCCAGCAGACAGAGCCCGGCATGCCCAGGTGGGGACAGTCGGGAAATGCGTGTGCATTCGTGGCTGGGCCCACTCGCACCCTCGTTAGCAGGGCTGCCTTGTGTGGACGGGGTTATTATTTTTAAAAATCTCATCTGGTTGGACTTTGAGAAGATGTTGAAGAAAAAGATGGATAAAGCTGTGTTTTTATAAAAATGTAAAACTTTAGCCCCAAAAGCATAGCATAAATAAGAGTCGAAGATTCGTGACAAATTGAGTAGGGAGATGGCTGTGGTTCTCAAGTGGCAGATAATTGTCCTTATTTCAAATCGATATGAAATGACGATTTTTTTAAAGGACGGCAGGATATGGGCAAGAGCAAAGTAAGCCTGCAGAAAATGGGATAGATGAGGTTATAAAAAATAAGAGCAGAACTAGAAAACAAAATATAGTAGCGAGTAGACCAACGAAATGAAAATTTGGTTCTTTGAAAAGACTAGAAAAATGTTAAAGCTCTCTGGTGAGAATGGTGGATGAAAAAGAGAATAAATAAACTTATCAGGAACATGAAAGAAGCCATCAGGACAGATATTTAAAAAATAATAAGAAGAGAAAGTTTGATGGACAACTTCCTGCCAAAATACTTGACCCTTTAGATGAAATGGACAAACCAAGAAAAATTCAACTTCCCAAAACTAAAAAAAGAAAAAGAAAAACAGAAGTAGAAGTTACGAATCATCCTATACCCACGCAGGAAATAAACTGATCATTTAAAACCTGACAAAGTTCTAGATTCTCATGGTTTCACTGGTATGTTCTACAAAATACCGTGCTCACTCGACCGGAGACTAGAGAAAGAGGGTGCACACCCCAGTTTCTTCGGTGAGGCCAGCACTAGTCACTACCAAGAGTGGACAGAAACAGGACCGTGAGTGACAGTGACAAAGCCTGTGACGAGGCGCACACACACACATGCACGCACATACACACTCACACTCTCACACACACACTCGCACTCATACACACTCACACACTTACACACTCACACACTCATACACACACACACACTCGCACTTACACACATACTCACACACTTACACACACACTCATACACACAGTCACACACAAACTCACACACACTCACACACATTCACACACACACTCACACAAACTCACACACACACACATTCACACACACACTCACACACACACCCACACACACAAACGTCTCACACACACTCACGCACACTCTCACACACACACATTCACACACACTCACATCATACATACACACATTCACACACACTCACACACTCACACATACTCACACACACTCACACTCACACTCACACACACTCAGAGAAATTCAAATACGCACTACACATATGCAAAGTTATTCAGCTCTGTTAATACTTCTGGAAAAGCAAAAAAATGAAACAGCATTTTTTAACTTTTCAGACTAAACAGTAGCTAAACAGTGGCAAAGATGGGAAATCACACTTTATTTAATATTGTAGAAATGTGAATTTATGCAGCCTTTTTAGAAGGCAGTTTGTCGATGTTTATCACAATTTTAAATTTCTTCCTCTTTTTTAAAAGTATTTTTTATTTTTCAAATACAGTTGACTTACGATATCGTATTAGTTTCAGGTGTCCAGCGCCTGAATTTCCAAAGTGATCACCCATCCGACACCGTACATAGTCATTACATATTATCGACTCTGTCCCTTTTGCTATGCTTCACACCTTATGACTATTTTGTACCTGCCCATTTGTACTTCTTAATCCCGTCCCCTCTCGAACCATCCCAACCCCCTCATTATCATCTCGCAACCATCAAAATGTCCTCCGTATCTACGAGTTTGTTTCTATTTTGTTTGTTCATTTATTCGTTTTTTTTTTTTTTAGATTTCACACATCAGTGAAATCATATGACTTCTGTTTTCTCCGACTTTTTTCACTCAATACTCTCTAGGTCTGCCCATGTTGTTGCAGAAGACAAAACTTCATTCTTTTTAATTTTTTTTTTATGGCTGGGTAATATTCCATTGCATAGAGGTACCACTTTTTGATCCAGCCTCCTGTTGATGGGCACGTCGGTTACTTCCACATCTGGGCTATCGTAAATAATGATGCAAGGAGCGTAAGCGTGCCCCTGTCTTTTCAGATCAGTATTTTGAGCTTCTTCAGGTCATTCTGAGTCCTTCTTCGGCTCTTGTTATGGCCTTTGCTTTAAAGTCTGTTTTGTCTGTCTGTTTCCATTTCAATAAATATTTTTTCTAGCCCTATACTTTCAATTTGTGTGTGTCTTTCGATCAGAAGTGAGTCTCTTGCAGGTGGCAGATATAAGGGTCTTTTTTTCTTACCTACTCAACCACTTTATAGCTTTTGATTGGAGCATTTAATCTATTTATGTCTAAAATTGATAGATATATAGTTATTTCCATTTTAATATTCATATGGTTTTTCTTTTTTCTTCTTAAAGAAGTCCCTCCAGCATTTCCTGTAATCCTGGCTCGACGGTGATAAACTCCTTTAGCTTTTCCTTGTCTGAGAAGCTCTTTATCTGCCCTTCGATTCTAAATGACAGCTTTGCCAGGTTGAGGACTCTTGCTTGTAGGTCCTCGCTTTTCGTCACTTTGAACGTGTCATGCCAATTCCTTCTGGCTGCAAAGCTTCTGTTGACAAAGCAGCTGGCAGTCTTATGGGAGCTCCCTTGTAAGTACCAAACTGCTTTTCTCTTGCTGCTTTTAAGATTGTCTCTTTGTCTTTAACTTTCGGCATTTTAATTAGGGTATGTCTTGACGTGGGCCTCCTTGGGTTCATCTTGTTTGGGACTCTCTGATTTCCTGGGTTGTACCTCTATTTCCCTCACCAGATTACAGAGGTTTTTCCATCATTATTTCTTCAAAGAGGTGTTCAGTTCCTCGCTCTCTCTCCATCTTCTGGTACCCTGTGTTGTGAACGTTGGCGTACTCGATGTTGTCCCACAGGTCCCTGAACTATTATCCTTTTTTTTGGTTCTTTTTTTCTTATTGCTGTTCTAATTGGGTGTTTTCCGCTACCTTATTTTCTAAATCGCTGATTCGACCTTCTGCTTCATCTAATCTACCGTGGACTCCTCCTAAGGTATTCTTATTTTCAGTTATTCTTCATTGCTGACTGGTTGTTTTTTATGTTTTCTATCTCCATTTTTATATTTCCTGTCTC
>PVKZ01008714.1:0-14408 GCA_004027375.1 Macroglossus sobrinus
CCTTCTACCCCCCTCTACCCCTCTCTACACATCTCTACATCTCTACATCTCTAATCTCTAGCTCTATCTATATATCTATATATCTATATAATCTATATCTGAATGTTTGAGTCTCTCCCAAAATTTATATGTTGATGTCCTAAGCCCAATGTAATCATATTAGAAGGTGAGATTTTTGGTAGGTGATTAGATTATGAGGACAGAGCCTTCATGAATGGGATTATTATTCTTATAGAAGAGACCTGGAGAGCTCCCTCATCCTTTCTTTCCTGAGAGGACATAACAGGAGGATGGCTGTTTATGAACCAGGAAACAAGCTCTCACCAGATACCAAATCTGCCATTACCTTGATCTCAGCCTCCAGAAGTGTGAGAAATATATTTCTGTTGTTTATAAGCCACCTGTATATGGTATTCTGTTATAGCAGCTCAAATGGACTAAGATCTACATGTATATGTATGTATGTATATATATTTGTGTGTAAATGCATAATCTGTACATATATGCATATATGAATTTTCCCTCACTTTACCACTGTTAGTTAAGTGTCTAAAAACAACTGGGACATAGAAACTTAAGGAGTTTGTAACATCCTTTATCTATTGTAAGATCTATATATTAAATAGACTATATAATAATTAAATGATCATCGAGGGCTCATTTGGATCCAAGGATACACAGTCTAGGGATGATATTTCATTATTGCAACATGATCCTTCTAAGCTGCTGTTCAGCCATCATTCTTATATGTATGTTGCTTTATAATGACAAGATGGCTCAATGAGTGTCAGTGTTCCAGGTAGGAAAAGGGGAAGTACGCAGGGCAAAAGGCACATGCCATTTACAACCATCTTTTTCATGGATGCCCCACTGAAAAACTTTCATTTATTTTTCTTTTACTGGAACTGTGTCTCATGACCAATTCTGTGTATAAATGACGTAGGGAAATGTAAAAATTTGCTGGAAATTTTGCCATATTTAACAAAGTAGAAGTTATTTTAGCAAGGAAGGAAAGTTAGGTATCTTGTTAGGCCATTGGCAATTTGTAACTAGCAGTCTCTGCCATATCCAATTTTAGTAATTTTTGACTTTTCAGTATACAACGTCTTTGTGGGAATCACAATTTTTTTCTTAATTTCCACAATAATAATTGACAAAATTAGAAAAATGTATCTGAAGTGGATTTATTAAAAAGTAATAGAAGTGCCATTCCTGAATAAAGACAGTAGAAATTTTAAAGGTTACTAAAAAACTTTTCCTGACGTGACATAGAAGCAAGAAATTATTATCTAGAGAGAAAGGAAAATAATATTATTGAAGTTTACAGGATTTTTAGTAAATGAGAAAAAAAGAAACTCACCAACAGATGTTGAATGACAGTGGAAGAGGCTTAGGAATCGTGAATTTCCTGACATTAGAAGTAATTAGAGTTGGCTAATGATAAGTTGCAGTGGAATTCAAGCCTCAGATATATTGGTAAACTAGGCCAGATGATCATTCCCATTCTATTCTCATCTTAAGATTCTTTGATTATAAAGAAAGAGGACATGAGATGCTAACCAGTCAAGTATATAAGTTAAAATATAGTATTCTTTGCTTTTAACTTTTTAAGGAAATTAATAAAAAGATATTTTCTCTTTAACTGCTCATAAAATAATCTAAAGTAATGTAACTAAAATGTAAAAATCATGAGACACTTCTAGCTACAGAACTATTTGTTATGACTATACTTAGAATTTAAGGAGGTGATCAATGATGACTATTAATGTAAAATCTATCTTAAAATAATTTAAATTATAAAGGGATTTACTCACCTAGTTTAAAAGTTTCAAAGAAATAACGTTTTTAGGTGTGTATTGACAAGTCTCTGTCCTACTCTGTTCTATCTTCAAATTGATGTTCCTCAGGGTGGCAAACTAATGGCACACCCACAAATTATATCATTAGAAGGGGATGGACATCTAGTTCCAGAATTCTCTTTATAAATACCAACTTTTGTGATGGCTGGTTAATCTTTAATCTCACTGGTGAGGAAAATGCTATGTTTAACTAAATTTTTCTTAGATTGTCAGAACCATCTGCTATGTGGATTGCTGTGACAATAGTTATAGTACAGAATTTGAGGATTATCCCAAAAGATATGGATTCTTTTGGGTCGATTGTATCCCAAACAGAGGCTTCATGATGGAGAATGTGGAATGGTTGTTGAGACGATAATGTTGATTGCTGAAGTGAAAAACACTTTAAATGGTTTGAATACATGGGAAAACACATGACTTTATGGTCTCAACTTCAGAGATTATAAAAGATACTAAAAGCTCAGAAACTGACATTTTTTAGTTCTACAAATGGAATTGCCAACCAGCTTATAATAAGTACACACACAAAGCTTTTATTTACAATGATAGAGGTAAGTGACACATTTATTGAGCATTGGAGAATAGAGGTTACAAATTCCATTGTGCACTCAAAATAAGTTATAAAATTCAAAGACTCAGTTCAACATCCATACACCTTGGACAAAGAGATTCAACTGTCCGCTGCTCTTTGTGGCTACAATGGCTGTCAAATGAGCTACTGAAAAAAAAAATTCCTTTTGACCAAGAATAATTCTCAGATACAACTCTATTAATCCTTAAAGATAGATATCTTCCTTGGGATTCCTGTCATTGCAGACCATGAGCTTAATCTAAAATGAGTGATTTTAACTGACACATGCTTTCAATAGACTTGGTCTTTTCCACATATCTTAAAAGAAATAAGTACCATCAGTTCTCACTCTATCTTTCTTGAGATTCACACAAATTGCTGCCAAATGACAAAAGAGAAATGCTGGAACTCAATCATCTTTGTATTGAATATGTTTTTTATATAAATTGGTTTTGGAGAATGAGTTATTATACCCAATTCCAGGAAAAGCACAGAAAACTTAACTTTCATTATCAAATGGCAGAAAGCCATAAATCCTATCCTATGATGAAAAAGTTATTAGAGAGCTTTTCAGTGTTTCTTTTCAATATACATCTATATTAGTCTAGTGGTTTGAAATTTAGAAACATGTAGTTGTTTCATTTTAGAATATTATTTGTTCTTTTGTCAATAGTTAAAAAATGTTATTTAAGTGATTACATATGCAAGTACACACACACATATATATATGCACTATATATGCATATTTCAGATGTTATATATTAAAAATATGATATGATAGGAAATGCAAGGAAGCTCTAGATTAGATTTTATCTCCAGCATTTAATGCCAGGTAAACATGAATAATCATTTAAACTATTATGGAAACTTAGCCTTCTCATGTGTAAAATGGAACAGTTCTATATATATGCTTAGTGCTGCTGTGAGTATTGATGAGATAAATCATAAAACATTGTGCTTAGTAATATTCAGTATGTTAATTTTACTCTTGAAATAACTTAGAGTTATGATAAGAAGAGAAGAAACTATATAAATTAAAATATTATGAAGATAGTTACTAATAATGTTTTACAACTTTATCTAAATTAGTGGTGTTCATTACAGTGGAGGGTGGATCTGTATGGAAAATGTAGTTATTTGAATTTTTATATGGCTTTGACTGCAATAGCCTGAAACTGAAGAGGAAAAGTCTTCCATGTTGATTTTTTTTTTTTAATTTTAAAATTTCTTCAATTTGGTTCTAAGAATCAAAAGCAAAATTTGGAAACCACAGAGTACATATTTATAAACAGAAGAATCAAGATAAAAGAAAGAAAAAAGTTTACACACTATATGCATATGTTTATATAGTTTTACTTCCACATAAAAAAGAGATATCTAGGAATTTAGAGAGGTTTGAGAGAGGAAAACAGAATTTAGCATGGAACTCTTTTTTTTCCCCTCAGTCTCCACCACTACCACTCACTAATCACCCAATAGAGAAGACACAGACTCCTAGAATCTGTGAATAGATGTATTATTTGCCCTAGATCCTGCCTGGACTATGAGAAAATTCATCACTATGAAATGTCTTGAAGGTAGTTACACTTTATTTCAAAGGTTTGTTAACCTAGATGTAGAAGAACAATGGACGGGGGTGCATTACAACTTTCACTAAAGAAGTCATAGACCTGGGGCACAACTACCTACCATGACCTGCCCACTTAGAAATTTACCATCAAAGTTTACTATGAGATTACTTTCCGTAGACTCCCATTTTTGTTTTGTTTTATTGTCCACAGATTTTTTTTCTTTTGTTTAAAAAACATAAAAGCTTCCTGCTCTGGCCATGTTTTCAGTTTTTCATTCTCCTCTGAAGTCTCCCATGTACGTAAAAAAAATCAATAAAATTTGTACATTTTTTTTTTCTGTTAATCTTTGTCCGTTTAAGTTTCAAACCCAGCCAGGGACTTTAAGAGAGTCAAGAAAATTTTTTTCCTCCCTTGCAATAAGAATCTGCAAAATAAACCCTGCTTTCTTAAGGTTATGATATTAAGACTCTAAAACTTAGATTACTCCTAAGAGATGGAGAATGGAGGGGGAGTGAACTATGAATTTGATTGGTTATCCAAAAAGAGACTGTCATATGATCAGGAAGTGAATAACTTTATTATCTAGATTGTTTCCTCCTGCTGCAAGAGATTATCTTTTGAAAATTAGTGTTGAATTTAGTAAGAAGAAAATAAATTTCTAGTTTTGAATATCTAAGTTGTTTAGACTACTGTTAAGGCAAATTTTAAAGCTGCTATGTAAAGTTTTTACATTTATCAAACTAGGTTTATTAAATTATTTCTGTTTTATTAAATAAAAGTGTATTTCATTTACATTTATGGCTTCTAGTAACCATAAGAAAACCAGTAATTTCAGTTAGCATATGTTGTGTCAACCTTTAAAGTCCAAAAATAGGAAAAATAACTTGTTTTATTACATTTATTAACCACTTTTATCCATTACTCTAGGCTGAATTATATAGATTTGCTAATGCTTGACCATTTTTTGAGCTATAAAATACCAATTGCATGCAGTAGAACTTAATACTATCCAGAATATCTAGACCTCTGGCCAGTCCAGATAGAAAATAGCTAGAATAGATAATAAATAATGATGGATAAGGTTTACGGGAAGATGCAATAATCAAGATACTTATGTTTATAATGAACATAAAACTGAAAATAAGTTTTGGAAATAATTAGATATGCAAGACATATAGTCATTCAATTCTCACAATTGAATCCAATTTTCAAGTATGGTCTCCTCAGCAGAGAACAAAAAGAAATTTTTCTGGCAGTGATACTTTGACTAAAGCAGATTATTAAATTATTTTGCAACAACATGGATGGACTTTGAGATAGTCATACTAAGTGAAATAAACCAGACAGGAAAAGTTGAAAACTGTATGATATCACTAACATGTGGGATATAAACATAAAAGCAACAAACAAACAGGACAAACAAACAGAGACTCATGAACATGAACAATAGACTAGTGGTTACCAGAAGGTGAGAAGGATGGGAGGAGCAGGGAGGTAGATAGGGTAAAAGAGATCAAATATGTGGTGACAGAACAAAATCTAACTATGGGCAGTGAACACACAATACAATATATATATGCCTTACTATTGAATTGTGTACCTGAAACACTGGATTTCATTAACCAATGTCATAATAAATGAAAGAACAAACAAACAAATAAATGGAATCCAAAAAAATAAAAAATAAATATTTTGAAAAGTCTTTACAATTTTTAGTTATGTAATACGATTGATTAAAACCTTTTAGTTACTTGTCTACTCTTATTCATTTTACATGTTAAAAGCAATATTCAAGTCACCCTTAAACTTAGCTTATGCATTTTTCTGAACAGTAACTATTAAAGACTCATCAATTATAAACAAAATATTCATTAATGCGAATAAGGTGGAATTTTAGGAAGCACACAAATGAAAGTGGCAATTCTGATGAAAGGAGGAGAATGTCTGTGGCAGGCGATCTGTCCTTGTCTTTTTATATCATGTCATACTGTGCAGTTCTGCTTTTGTGTGTGTGTTTACCTTCAAATCAAATGATTACATTTATATTTTAAAAACTTGCCTTTTTTGAGCTTTCTAGGGAAATAAATTTTTGAATCATTCATTCTTTATCCTGTGTTCACTCATCAAGCCTTATGGGGTAAATGATAAGATTATCATCGCAACTGTAAACCTGCACTTATGGAGAGCAGGTTGGAAAAGCTATGTTTTCTTGTTGTTGTTGTTGTTTTTTATGGGGATTATTGAAGTATATAAGATTTTAGTAGCTGAAAAAAATTTATTTTTTCTCTGAACACTCTTCTGCAAAGGCTTTTCTTGACTCCTACCAAGAAAGACATTTCTTGACTCCCAGCTTCAGACCAAGACCTTTTTGGGAGCAGTCACATCACTGAGCTACAGGGTGACTCTCCTCTGTGTGAGGAGGCTTCAGAAATTCTGAGGATTAGTTTCCTCCTAAATCTTGATAAAGAAATTGGATTT
Organism: Macroglossus sobrinus; assembly: GCA_004027375.1. NCBI lineage: Eukaryota > Metazoa > Chordata > Mammalia > Chiroptera > Pteropodidae > Macroglossus > Macroglossus sobrinus. The sequence goes on from PVKZ01008714.1 coordinate 6,480, forward strand.
CATATATTCTTTCCATCTGTGATGTGCTAAAGACAAAAATGTGTAAGATCAGCCTTGAAAACATTCCAGGAAAGTCATTTGGTAATGCAGTATTCATACTCCATTTACATCTAAGATAAATCTGAGATACCACGTGATTTTGAATGCCAAATTTATTAATATTTGTCTATTGGGATAATTTAATATTAAATCTATTTTATTTTACTTTATGTTTCTATACAAAAAACCCCTTCCATTTCTCTTACTTATAAAACATTCCTATGTATAGCATAATGATTCTGTTAACAATCCAAAGAAACACTGCTTCACATTTACTCACAAACACAGTACCTCAGCATTTAATTATTTAAAACAATAAATAATGGCATCATTGTTTCCCCTTAATTTGCAGGTACATGCTGTCGAGATTTGAATGCCTGGTTCATTGGAATTGTAAAAAATCCAGTTGTTTAAAACCTTATATTATTTTGACCTTGATATGAATTTTGTGGGAATTCTGTTTGCCATGGGAAACAAAATTATTAAAGTATTCTCAATGCAAAAACATCTTACTCAAATTATTGTGTGTTCTATTCACTATGGGTTTTATTCACTAAGATAAGATTATCATATATATATATAACAATGAATATTTTAAATGCTAATGTCAGAATTGGTGAATGGGAAAGAAATAAAAAAGCTAAAGTAATTGCCTTCCAATTCATGATAAAGGCCAGAATCTGAGATGGGAAGAAAGGAAGAAGCATTGGGGGAATGAAAAGAGAAGAGAAATGGAATGTCAGGGAAAATGGGTGATCAGAGAAAGAGCACAATTGTTGAGACTTTGCAGGGTTTCAAGATTTAACCCTACGTGAAGCTGGTCAAGCAGGAATGAAAAGAGAAACTTTATGGATTTGATAGTGGGATTCTACTAAGGAAGGTGTGATTCTCGTTCAGAAAAGTCAGTGAATCATTTATTGGCATAGGAAAGATGTTTTCAGTTTTCTTTTAAAACTTTAAAATAAAGCTAGAAAAAAAAGTATAACAGAATTATATCATTGGTGACCTTGGGAGACCAAGAGGAAATTGCTTTGCTTTGGATTGAGGAGAGACGCAGGGAGGATAAACAAAAGTTGAAAGTTGAAGAGAAGAAGCAGCCAGGCAGTGAGTGGGGTAAGGGAGAGAAAATTTCATGAGTATCACCCATGTGTTGAACATATGGATGAACTATATTATTCCTACTGTGTTCTCATAACAATAGCTCTATTATTAGATATTTTTCCTCTGTATTATAAGTGAAGAAGTTAAGTAACTTGGACAACGTCATGCACTTAGAAATAGTGGTTGGATTTAATTGGCTTTTTTTGAATAAGAAAACAAACATTTTATGAAACAAACAGAAAATGGGAAAAAAGTGATATTGGATACGATACCTATAACTGGAGGAATGGTAGACATTTCTGCTCAGACGATAGAAGAGTAAGTAAAGAAATGGTGTAAGATATGGTATAGGGGGTATGTGTAACAGAAGGATTCTAAGAAAAATAACGTCCAATATTCTTTTTAGATTCCTTTTCTATTTTGGGTATACTGAGTTCTCTCTTAATTAGTCTTAACCATCGAGTCTCTTTACATGTAATGGCTTTGTATTATTGGTTTTTTGGAGAATGAAGAAGTCTTTATGTGGGGGCTATAGTGACCAAAAGAGGGACAGCAACTATCAGCAGTTGTATATCAGTGTAAGAAGTAAACTAAGAGAATGACTATAATTTCTCAGGGAAACAATGAAAAAATCTTGGAATTCTGAATATACCTCAGTATGTGGGACATGACCTTGATTTATTTAATTGCTATATTTATTAAAATGAACCAGAAGAATAGAAGATTTAGAGAAAAAAAAATTAAATATATTTCTTCCTTATAGAGCCAGACTGTGTTGCATCTAAATATGAAACGACTACTTTAAATTGATTTTCTTCCTTTTAGAAGATAAGAAATAGGTTTATAAATAGTATAACTAGGAGGATAAAATTATATATTTATAAGTGACATCTTGAAACATGTTAGCCATGTATACTGTCATATATAATTAAAGTAAATTGTCTCTGTTCATTAGTAAGGTTCAGCTAATATTAGTATATAAAACATGATAACAATGAACTGCTTTGCCCCTGAAACAGTATCCATGAGCTAGATAAAATCTGTGAAACTATTATATTTTTTCTCTACAGTGTTTTAAAACATTAAAATTATTTCCAGTATTTAAACACTGGGAGATTTCATGGAATAATATGAAATTTTTGCCTTTCCTTAAAAAATGGTATACACTAGTAAAGGGGATTCAAATTCAGAGGGAAACAAGTAGCTGGGGCTGATGAGCTAGTCACCACCTATCCTAAATGGGGTATGTGCTCCCTGATTTTCTATAATGTAATGTACTTCTTTGTGCCCCTGGTTTGCTTCCTGTTTAGCCTCTGTAGTCATTTGAGTTATTTTAAAGAGAGGAGCTCTTTCTAAGTTTAGCCTAACATTTTGACAGACTATTTTGTTTATGGAAGTATTGTTCTCTCTCCTCTCATGTCAGTGGCTTATTAGGCCTCAGGGAATGTGGAGCCAACAGTCACACACAGAGGCAACAAATATGTCTTGTATAAGAAATCAGAAGTTTTCAAGTTTAGAGGAGCAGATGAGGAACAGGGAAAAGGAAGATGGATTCCAGAAGTAAAGTAAAAGTTCTCTGGAGATGATAGTTGAGGAATTTAAATAAAGGATGTCTAATTAAATTTTAAGGTATTTTCTGTGCTTCACCAGTGATTTAACACTCTATTTTTTCCTAAACCTTATGTACACTTCCTGTAGACATGGCTTCAGGTTGGTGGGCACTGGGAAAGGAAGGAATAGAATGCTTTACTTTGGTCAGCAAATAAATATACACACAGGATTCACAACAAGAGAACAAAATGAGAATTCAGCAGAGTTAGAAACTAGAGATGACCAACTCACCCTTGCTATATATTAGAAGATAAACTGAGGTCTCTGCATTCCTTGGGATGGAGAATCTAGATTATTTTCATTTAAATACAGTGTAGCTAGCTCCCCAGCACCAGAGGGAACACAGATTTCCAAGAGTCTGACAAAAGAGTTACAATAGTTAAAGGATTCTTTTAAAAACCTAAAGCATGAGGGAGCTTCTTTAAGTGGAGACTTTGTTTAAAGAATTCTTCACTCTTAATAGCAAGCAATTTGTCAAATAATATCTGTTGAGATGGTAAAAGTAAACAGCAAGAATTCTGATTATCTGAATAAGGTAAATACAAAATATGCTAGACTCACATCTAATGTGAAAGTAAGATTCAAAAGTAAGGATGTGAAAAAAATCATATTTAAAATTCTCCTCGAAAAATGTCTTCACTGCTCTTAAATAATCAGAATGAGGTTCTTTGCATTAAATCATGCCTCATATCCTGGGGAGGTGGATGACAAAAGAAATAAAGATATCTCTTTATAGACCTTCTATCTACTCCCACCCCTCAAAGTGCAAACGTACAGGACAAAACGTTGAATATGTGTCAGTGCAACTCCATTATATACCCAATAGCTTGGTTTTGAGAATTATATTGTGCGATTTTTTTTATACTATTTTAAAGTGCCCTCAATTTTAATTTTTTGATCATACTGTTTCTAAAATGTAAATGAGAGAATAATTTTATAAGGCATTTTATAAATCTGGTTTACTTTACAGCCCTGTTGTGTTGGGTAACCATGAACTTTATTTGCATGCTGTGTCGCATCGAAATATGGAACAACTAATGCTATGGTCTTTGATGCAGTGGTTATGTGGAATGGGTTCGTTAATGTATTTATAGCAGCCTGATGAAGCATCCTATACGGCCTCAGTTTTCTTTCGGGTTTACTTTTAAAGGAGGCTGACTTAATCCAAAGGAGGATTAATTAACCCAGGTGCTGCCTATACGTTATTATACATCTCTTCACAGTTTGTGAGATATCAGTAATTTCTTGCCTTTAAAATCATGCAAGACAGCTGTTTTTTCACACTTTTTAACAGTGTTGCATAAAATATGGGGAAAGGCATGTAGCTGGACAAGTTTGATGACTTAAAAAAATTAAATTTATTTTAACCTGTAACTTCTTTTTACATTTTCTTCTCCAATATACTTATGTTTTTCTTTCTCTTACGTTTTTTTTCTCCACTATACTTATATTTCTCACTTTACAATTCATACGTATTTCTTATCTATGGCCTCATTAACATTAAATAAATCATGAAAATATTTAGGATTTAACTAAATCATTATTGTTTTCTTTAGGATCCTGAAACAAAACTTTATGAAGAATTTATAAATATTTTGAATAGAACTAAAATCAACACATCTGCTTTTTTTTTTAAAAAAATTAAGTTTATTGGGGTAACATTGGTTAGTATAATTATATAATTTTCAGGAGTACATTATAACTAGACATCTGTGTATTCTATTTAATGTTTACCACCCAAAGTTTAGTTCCCTTCAGATACCGTATATCTGATCCCCTTTACCCAATTAACCCTCCCCCTACCTCCCTATATTTGACCTCCTTTACTCCATCTACCTCCCTCCTCCTTCCACACCCCTTACTTTTTGATAACCACTAGTCCATTGTCCATGTCCATGAGTCTGTGTTTGTTTGTTCTGCTCATTTGTTGCTTTTAGATTTATATCTCACATATAAGTGATATCATGTGATTTTCAACTTTTTTACTCTGGCTTATTTTGCTTAGCATGATTGTCTTGAGGTCCATCCATGTTGTCACAATGGCATTATTTCATTTCTTCTTATGACTGAGCAATATCCCATTGTATATATACCACAGCTTATTTAGCCAATCATCTATTGTAGAACACTTTGGTTGCTTCCATGTCCTGGCCACCATGAATAATGCTGCTGTGAACATCGGTGTGCAAATACCATCTTGGATATGGGTTTTAAGTCTTTGGGGTAAAATACCCAGTAGAGGGATTGCTGGATCAACATGGTAGATCAATTCTTAGTTTTTGAGGAACCTTCATGCTGTTTTCCAGAGTGGCTGTACCAATTGGCAGTCCCACCAGCAGTGTATGAGGGTTCATTTCCTCTACATCCTCTCCAATATTTGTTATTATTTGTCCTGTTGATGCTAGCTATTCTAACAGGTGTGAGATGCTACCTTATGGTGGTTTTGGTTTGCATTTCTCTAATAGCTAGTGATAGTGAGCATCTGTGCAAATATTTGTTGGCCATTCGTATGTCCTCTAGAAAGAACTGTCCAAGTTCTTTGCCATTTTTTGATTGGATCATTTGTTTTTCTGTTGTTATTGAGCTATTTGAGTTCTTTGTATATTTTGGGTATTAGGCTCTTATTGGAGGCATTTATTGCAAATACATTTTTTCATTGAGATGGTTGTCTCTTTACCTTGTTGACAATTTCTTTTGCTGAGCAGAAGCTGTTTAGTTTGATGTAGTCCCATTCATTTATTTTAGCTTTTACTTCCCCTGCTTTTGAGGTCAAATTCATAAAATCCTCTTTAAGTCCAAGGTCCTTGAATTTTGTTCCTATGTTTTCTTCTATGTATTTTATTGTTTCATGTCTTATATTTGGGTCCTGAATCCATTTTGAGTTAATTTTGGTGTGTGGTGATAGACAACAGTCTAGTTTCATTATTTTGCAGGTGGCTTTCCAGTTTTCCCAGCACTATTTATTGAAGAGGCTTCCCTTTCTTCACTGTACATTTTTGGCTTTTTTGTCAAAAATGATTTGCCCATATAAATATGAGTTTACTTCTGAATTCTCAGCTCTGTTCCACTGGTCAGTGTGTCTGTTTTTCTGCCAATACCATACGTATTGATTACTGTTGCTTTGTAGTATAATTTGAAGTCAGGCAGAGTGAAGCCTCCAGCCTCATTTTTTTTTTTTTCTCAAGATGGTTTTGGCAGTTCAGGGTTTTTTGTGCTTCCATATAAATCTGATGGTTTTTCGTTCTATTTCTTTAAAAAATGCTGATGGGATTTTGATGGGGATAGCATTAAATCTGTATAATGCTTTAGATAATATGGTCATTTTAACTATGTCAATTCTTCAATCCAGGAACGTGGAATATCTTTCCATTTCTTTGTATCTTTTTAAATTTCTTTTAATAGGGTCTTGTAGTTTTCGTTATCTAGGTCTTTCACATGTTTCATTAGATTTATTCCTAGGTATTTTATTATTCTTGTTGCAATTGTGAAAGGAATTATTCTTTCTACTTCTGACACTTCATTATTAGAGTATAGGAACGCTATGGATTTTTGAACATTGATTTTGTATCCAGAAATTACTGTATTTGTTTATGGTTTCTAGTAGTGTTTTTGTGGTGTCTTTAGGGTTTTCTATATAGAGAATCTTGCCATCCACAAATAGTGACAGTTTGACTTCTTCATTTCCTATGTGGATGTCTTTTATACATTTCTCTTGCCTGGCTGCACTTGCTAGGACTTCCAATGTTATATTGAATTAGTGTGGCAATAGTGGACAGCCTTGCCTTGCTCCTGATCTTAGAGGGAAGGTTTTTAGTTTTTCACAATTAAATGTACATCCCTGTGTTTCTGAGATGCAGCCCACTTCCTAGTGGTGTATAATCTTTTTATTATGTTGCTGTATTCAGTTCGTTAGTATCTTATTTAGGATTTTTGCATCTGTGTGCAGGAGAGATATTGGTCTATAGTTTTCTTTTTCTGTGTTATCTTTACCAGGTTTTGGTGTTAATATGATATTTGTCTCATAAAATGAGTTGAGAAGTATTGCCTCCTCTTCAATTTTTTGGAAGAGTTTGAGGAGAATAGATATCCAATCTTCTTTAAATGTTTGGTAAAATTTACTGGTAAAGCCATCTGGTCCTGAACTTTTATTTTTTGGTATGTTTTTGATGATTGTTTCAATTTCCATACTGCTGATTGGTCTATTTAGATTTTCCGGTTCTTCTTGATTCAGTCTAGGAAAGTTGTATTTTTCTAAGTAGGTCCATTTCTTCTAGTTATTAAATTTAGTGTTATATATTTTTCATAGTAGTCTTGTATGATCCTTTGTATTTCTGTGATGTCAGTCATAATTTCCTCTTTCATCCCTAATTTTATTTGTGTCCTTTCTCTTTTTTTTTTTTAGTGAGTCTATCCAGGAGCTTGTAAATTTTATTAACACTCTCAAAGGACTAGCCATTTGTTACATTTTTTTCCTTTTTCTTTTTGTTTTGTTTTCAATTTCATTTACTTCTGCTCTAAGTTTGGTTATTTCTTTCTTTCTGCTGACTTTAGGCTTCATTTGTTCTTTCTTTTCTAGTTTTTTAAGGTGAAGCATTAGGTGTTTATTTGAGCTCATTCTTGTTTTTAGAGATAGGCCTGTAATGATATGAACTTTCCTCTAATGTCCACTTTTGCCATATCCCCAAAGTTTTGATATGTTGTACTATCATTATCACTCGTTTCTATGTATCTATTGATATCTCTTTTTATTTCTTCTCTGACCCAGTTATTCATCAGTAGCATGTTGTTTAATCTCCATGTATTGTGGTTCTTCTTGATTTCTTTTGCAGTTGATCTCTAGTTTCAAAGCATTATGATCAGAGAATAGGGTTGGTATGATTTCAACCCTCTTAATTGGTTGAGGCTATCTCTGTGTCCCAGTACGTGGCAGATTCTTGAAAATATTTTACGTGCACTAGAGAAGAATCTAAAAGCAGCTATTTGGGGATGGAAGGCTCTGTATATGTCAATTATGTCCAGTTGGTCTAATGTGTCATTTAAGGATGTTATCTCCTTATTGATTTTCTGTTTGGATGATCTGTCCATATCTGACAATGAGATATTTAGGTTCCTTACTATGATAGTGTTTTGCACTGTTTCTCCTTTTAGTTCTGTTAGTAATTACTTTACATATTTTGG